>CAVMGG010000313.1:12500-30000 GCA_963680895.1 Fragum sueziense
ACTGAGTCAGTCAGTCTGTCGGTGGGTGGGTCGGTCTGTGGGTGGGTCGGTCTGTGGGTGGGTCAGTCGGTCGGTCGGTCGGTCGGTCGGTCGGTCGGTCGGTCGGGTCGGGTCGGGTCGGGTCGGGTCGGGTCGGGTCGGGTCGGGTCGGGTCGGGTCGGGTCGGGTCGGGTCGGGTCGGGTCGGGTCGGGTCGGGTCGGGTCGGGTCGGGTCGGTCGGTCGGTCGGTCGGTCGGTCGGTCGGTCGGTCGGTCGGTCGGTCGGTCGGTCGGTCGGTCGGTCGGTCAGTCAGTCAGTCAGTCAGTCAGTCAGTCAGTCAGTCAGTCAGTCAGTCAGTTAGTCAGTCAGTCAGTCAGTCAGTTAGTCAGTTAGTCAGTTAGTCAGCTACTCAGTCAGTCAGTCAGTCAGTCAGTCAGTCAGTCAGTCAGTCAGTCAGTCAGTCAGTCAGTCAGTCAGTCAGTCAGTCAGTCAGTCAGTCTGCCAGTAGGTCAGCCAGTCAGTCAGTAGGTCATTCTGTCAGTCTGTGGGTCAGCCAGTCCGTCATTAGGTCATTCAGCAGTCATAAGGTCAGTCAGTCAGTCAGTCAGTCAGTCAGCTAGTCAGTCAGCTAGTCAGCTAGTTAGTCAGCTAGTCACTCAGTCTGTCAGACAGCTAGTCACTCAGTAGGTTGGTCAGTCAGTCGGTCTTACCGTCGGTCGGTCAGTCAGTCACTCAGTCTGTCAGACAGCTAGTCACTCAGTCTGTCAGACATCTACTCACTCAGTCAGTCAGTATGTCAGCCAGTCAGTCAGTCAGTTAATCAGTCAGTCAGTCACAGTCAGTGAGTCAGTCACAGTAAGTGAGTCAGTCACAGTCAGTGAGTCAGTCAGTGAGTCAGTCACAGTCAGTGAGTCAGTCTGTGAGTCAGTCAGTCATTCAGTCAGTAGGTCAGTCAGTCTGTCTCTCAGTCAGTAGGTCAGTCTGTCAGTAGGTCTTTCAGTAGGTCAGTCATTTGGTCGATCGATCAGTCAGTCAGTTAGTCAGTCTGCCAGTAGGTCAGCCAGTCAGTCAGTAGGTCATTCTGTCAGTCAGTGGGTCAGCCAGTCCGTCATTAGGTCATTCAGCAGTCACTAGGTCAGCCAATCTGTAAGTCAGTCAGTTAGTTGGTCAGTCAGCTAATCACTCAGACTGTAAGACAGCTAGTCACTCAGTCTGTCAGACAGCTAGTCACCCAGTCAGTCAGTCAGACAGCTAGTCACTCAGTCTGTCAGACAGGTAGTCACTCAGTCAGTCAGTAGGTCAGCCAGTCAGTCAGTCAGTAGGTCAACCAGTTAGCAGGTCAAGAGATCAGTCAGTCAGTCAGTAGATCAGCCAGTCAGTCAGTAGGTCAATTTGTCATTCAGTGGGTCAGTCAGTCTGTCTTTAGGTCATCAAGTCTGTCAGTCAGCCAGTAACTCAGTAGGTCAGTCAGTTGCTCAGCCTGTCATTCACTGAGCCAGTCAGTCAGTCACTGAGTCAGTCAGTCTGTCGGTGGGTGGGTCAGTCACTGAGTCAGTCAGTCTGTCGGTGGGTGGGTCGGTCTGTGGGTGGGTCGGTCTGTGGGTGGGTCAGTCGGTCGGTCGGTCGGTCGGTCGGTCGGTCGGTCGGTCGGTCGGTCGGGTCGGGTCGGTCGGGTCGGGTCGGGTCGGGTCGGGTCGGGTCGGGTCGGGTCGGGTCGGGTCGGGTCGGGTCGGGTCGGGTCGGGTCGGTCGGTCGGTCGGTCGGTCGGTCGGTCGGTCGGTCGGTCGGTCGGTCGGTCGGTCGGTCGGTCAGTCAGTCAGTCAGTCAGTCAGTCAGTCAGTCAGTCAGTCAGTCAGTCAGTTAGTCAGTCAGTCAGTCAGTCAGTTAGTAAGTTAGTCAGCTACTCAGTCAGTCAGTCAGTCAGTCAGTCAGTCAGTCAGTCAGTCAGTCAGTCAGTCAGTCAGTCAGTCAGTCAGTCAGTCAGTCAGTCAGTCAGTCAGTCAGTCAGTCAGTCAGTCAGTCAGTCAGTCAGTCAGTCAGTCAGTCTGCCAGTAGGTCAGCCAGTCAGTCAGTAGGTCATTCTGTCAGTCTGTGGGTCAGCCAGTCCGTCATTAGGTCATTCAGCAGTTATAAGGTCAGTCAGTCAGTCAGTCAGCTAGTCAGTCAGCTAGTCAGCTAGTTAGTCAGCTAGTCACTCAGTCTGTCAGACAGCTAGTCACTCAGTAGGTTGGTCAGTCAGTCGGTCTTACCGTCGGTAGGTCTATTAGTCACTCAGTCTGTCAGACAGCTAGTCACTCAGTCTGTCAGACATCTACTCACTCAGTCAGTCAGTATGTCAGCCAGTCAGTCAGTCAGTAAATCAGTCAGTCAGTCACAGTCAGTGAGTCAGTCACAGTAAGTGAGTCAGTCACAGTCAGTGAGTCAGTCAGTGAGTCAGTCACAGTCAGTGAGTCAGTCTGTGAGTCAGTCAGTCATTCAGTTAGTAGGTCAGTCAGTCTGTCTCTCAGTCAGTAGGTCAGTCTGTCAGTAGGTCTTTCAGTAGGTCAGTCATTTGGTCGATCGATCAGTCAGTCAGTTAGTCAGTCTGCCAGTAGGTCAGCCAGTCAGTCAGTAGGTCATTCTGTCAGTCAGTGGGTCAGCCAGTCCGTCATTAGGTCATTCAGCAGTCACTAGGTCAGCCAATCTGTAAGTCAGTCAGTTAGTTGGTCAGTCAGCTAATCACTCAGACTGTAAGACAGCTAGTCACTCAGTCTGTCAGACAGCTAGTCACCCAGTCAGTCAGTCAGACAGCTAGTCACTCAGTCTGTCAGACAGCTAGTCACTCAGTCAGTCAGTAGGTCAGCCAGTCAGTCAGTCAGTAGGTCAACCAGTTAGCAGGTCAAGAGATCAGTCAGTCAGTGAGTAGATCAGCCAGTCAGTCAGTAGGTCAATTTGTCATTCAGTGGGTCAGTCAGTCTGTCTTTAGGTCATCAAGTCTGTCAGTCAGCCAGTCACTCAGTAGGTCAGTCAGTTGCTCAGCCTGTCATTCACTGAGCCAGTCAGTCAGTCACTGAGTCAGTCAGTCTGTCGGTGGGTGGGTCAGTCACTGAGTCAGTCAGTCTGTCGGTGGGTGGGTCGGTCTGTGGGTGGGTCGGTCTGTGGGTGGGTCAGTCGGTCGGTCGGTCGGTCGGTCGGTCGGTCGGTCGGTCGGTCGGTCGGTCGGGTCGGGTCGGGTCGGGTCGGGTCGGGTCGGGTCGGGTCGGGTCGGGTCGGGTCGGGTCGGGTCGGGTCGGGTCGGTCGGTCGGTCGGTCGGTCGGTCGGTCGGTCGGTCGGTCGGTCGGTCGGTCGGTCGGTCGGTCAGTCAGTCAGTCAGTCAGTCAGTCAGTCAGTTAGTCAGTCAGTCAGTCAGTCAGTTAGTCAGTTAGTCAGCTACTCAGTCAGTCAGTCAGTCAGTCAGTCAGTCAGTCAGTCAGTCAGTCAGTCAGTCAGTCAGTCAGTCAGTCAGTCAGTCAGTCAGTCAGTCAGTCAGTCAGTCAGTCAGTCAGTCAGTCAGTCAGTCAGTCAGTCAGTCAGTCAGTCTGCCAGTAGGTCAGCCAGTCAGTCAGTAGGTCATTCTGTCAGTCTGTGGGTCAGCCAGTCCGTCATTAGGTCATTCAGCAGTCATAAGGTCAGTCAGTCAGTCAGTCAGTCAGTCAGCTAGTCAGTCAGCTAGTTAGTCAGCTAGTCACTCAGTCTGTCAGACAGCTAGTCACTCAGTAGGTTGGTCAGTCAGTCGGTCTTACCGTCGGTCGGTCAGTCAGTCACTCAGTCTGTCAGACAGCTAGTCACTCAGTCTGTCAGACATCTACTCACTCAGTCAGTCAGTATGTCAGCCAGTCAGTCAGTCAGTAAATCAGTCAGTCAGTCACAGTCAGTGAGTCAGTCACAGTAAGTGAGTCAGTCACAGTCAGTGAGTCAGTCAGTGAGTCAGTCACAGTCAGTGAGTCAGTCTGTGAGTCAGTCAGTCAGTCATTCAGTCAGTAGGTCAGTCAGTCTGTCTCTCAGTCAGTAGGTCAGTCTGTCAGTAGGTCTTTCAGTAGGTCAGTCATTTGGTCGATCGATCAGTCAGTCAGTTATTCAGTCTGCCAGTAGGTCAGCCAGTCAGTCAGTAGGTCATTCTGTCAGTCAGTGGGTCAGCCAGTCCGTCATTAGGTCATTCAGCAGTCACTAGGTCAGCCAATCTGTAAGTCAGTCAGTTAGTTGGTCAGTCAGCTAATCACTCAGACTGTAAGACAGCTAGTCACTCAGTCTGTCAGACAGCTAGTCACCCAGTCAGTCAGTCAGACAGCTAGTCACTCAGTCTGTCAGACAGCTAGTCACTCAGTCAGTCAGTAGGTCAGCCAGTCAGTCAGTCAGTAGGTCAACCAGTTAGCAGGTCAAGAGATCAGTCAGTCAGTCAGTAGATCAGCCAGTCAGTCAGTAGGTCAATTTGTCATTCAGTGGGTCAGTCAGTCTGTCTTTAGGTCATCAAGTCTGTCAGTCAGCCAGTCACTCAGTAGGTCAGTCAGTTGCTCAGCCTGTCATTCACTGAGCCAGTCAGTCAGTCACTGAGTCAGTCAGTCTGTCGGTGGGTGGGTCAGTCACTGAGTCAGTCAGTCTGTCGGTGGGTGGGTCGGTCTGTGGGTGGGTCGGTCTGTGGGTGGGTCAGTCGGTCGGTCGGTCGGTCGGTCGGTCGGTCGGTCGGTCGGTCGGTCGGTCGGGTCGGGTCGGGTCGGGTCGGGTCGGGTCGGGTCGGGTCGGGTCGGGTCGGGTCGGGTCGGGTCGGGTCGGGTCGGGTCGGGTCGGTCGGTCGGTCGGTGGGTCGGTCGGTCGGTCGGTCGGTCGGTCGGTCGGTCGGTCGGTCGGTCGGTCGGTCGGTCGGTCGGTCGGTCAGTCAGTCAGTCAGTCAGTCAGTCAGTCAGTCAGTCAGTCAGTCAGTCAGTCAGTTAGTCAGTCAGTCAGTCAGTCAGTTAGTCAGTTAGTCAGCTACTCAGTCTCAGTCAGTCAGTCAGTCAGTCAGTCAGTCAGTCAGTCAGTCAGTCAGTCAGTCAGTCAGTCAGTCAGTCAGTCAGTCAGTCAGTCAGTTAGTCAGTCAGTCAGTCAGTCAGTCTGCCAGTAGGTCAGCCAGTCAGTCAGTAGGTCAGCCAGTCAGTCAGTAGGTCATTCTGTCAGTCTGTGGGTCAGCCAGTCCATTATTAGGTCATTCAGCAGTCATAAGGTCAGTCAGTCAGTCAGTCAGTCAGTCAGCTAGTCAGTCAGCTAGTCAGCTAGTTAGTCAGCTAGTCACTCAGTCTGTCAGACAGCTAGTCACTCAGTAGGTTGGTCAGTCAGTCGGTCTTACCGTCGGTCGGTCAGTCAGTCACTCAGTCTGTCAGACAGCTAGTCACTCAGTCTGTCAGACATCTACTCACTCAGTCAGTCAGTATGTCAGCCAGTCAGTCAGTCAGTAAATCAGTCAGTCAGTCACAGTCAGTGAGTCAGTCACAGTAAGTGAGTCAGTCACAGTCAGTGAGTCAGTCAGTGAGTCAGTCACAGTCAGTGAGTCAGTCTGTGAGTCAGTCAGTCATTCAGTCAGTAGGTCAGTCAGTCTGTCTCTCAGTCAGTAGGTCAGTCTGTCAGTAGGTCTTTCAGTAGGTCAGTCATTTGGTCGATCGATCAGTCAGTCAGTTAGTCAGTCTGCCAGTAGGTCAGCCAGTCAGTCAGTAGGTCATTCTGTCAGTCAGTGGGTCAGCCAGTCCGTCATTAGGTCATTCAGCAGTCACTAGGTCAGCCAATCTGTAAGTCAGTCAGTTAGTTGGTCAGTCAGCTAATCACTCAGACTGTAAGACAGCTAGTCACTCAGTCTGTCAGACAGCTAGTCACCCAGTCAGTCAGTCAGACAGCTAGTCACTCAGTCTGTCAGACAGCTAGTCACTCAGTCAGTCAGTAGGTCAGCCAGTCAGTCAGTCAGTAGGTCAACCAGTTAGCAGGTCAAGAGATCAGTCAGTCAGTCAGTAGATCAGCCAGTCAGTCAGTAGGTCAATTTGTCATTCAGTGGGTCAGTCAGTCTGTCTTTAGGTCATCAAGTCTGTCAGTCAGCCAGTCACTCAGTAGGTCAGTCAGTTGCTCAGCCTGTCATTCACTGAGCCAGTCAGTCAGTCACTGAGTCAGTCAGTCTGTCGGTGGGTGGGTCAGTCACTGAGTCAGTCAGTCTGTCGGTGGGTGGGTCAGTCTGTGGGTGGGTCGGTCTGTGGGTGGGTCAGTCGGTCGGTCGGTCGGTCGGTCGGTCGGTCGGTCGGTCGGTCGGGTCGGGTCGGGTCGGGTCGGGTCGGGTCGGGTCGGGTCGGGTCGGGTCGGGTCGGGTCGGGTCGGGTCGGGTCGGGTCGGGTCGGGTCGGGTCGGGTCGGTCAGTCGGTCGGTCGGTCGGTCGGTCGGTCGGTCGGTCGGTCGGTCGGTCGGTCGGTCGGTCGGTCGGTCGGTCGGTCGGTCAGTCAGTCAGTCAGTCAGTCAGTCAGTCAGTCAGTCAGTCAGTCAGTCAGTCAGTCAGTTAGTCAGTCAGTCAGTCAGTCAGTTAGTCAGTTAGTCAGCTACTCAGTCAGTCAGTCAGTCAGTCAGTCAGTCAGTCAGTCAGTCAGTCAGTCAGTCAGTCAGTCAGTCAGTCAGTCAGTCAGTCAGTCAGTCAGTCAGTCAGTCAGTCAGTCAGTCAGTCAGTCAGTCAGTCAGTCTGCCAGTAGGTCAGTAGGTCAGCCAGTCAGTCAGTAGGTCATTCTGTCAGTCTGTGGGTCAGCCAGTCCGTCATTAGGTCATTCAGCAGTCATAAGTTCAGTCAG
Source organism: Fragum sueziense (assembly GCA_963680895.1). Taxonomy (NCBI): domain Eukaryota; kingdom Metazoa; phylum Mollusca; class Bivalvia; order Cardiida; family Cardiidae; genus Fragum; species Fragum sueziense. Next base: position 19,287 of record CAVMGG010000313.1, read on the forward strand.
TCAGTCAGTCAGTCAGTCAGCTAGTCAGTCAGCTAGTCAGCTAGTTAGTCAGCTAGTCACTCAGTCTCTCAGACAGCTAGTCACTCAGTAGGTTGGTCAGTCAGTCGGTCTTACCGTCGGTCGGTCAGTCAGTCACTCAGTCTGTCAGACAGCTAGTCACTCAGTCTGTCAGACATCTACTCACTCAGTCAGTCAGTATGTCAGCCAGTCAGTCAGTCAGTAAATCAGTCAGTCAGTCACAGTCAGTGAGTCAGTCACAGTAAGTGAGTCAGTCACAGTCAGTGAGTCAGTCAGTGAGTCAGTCACAGTCAGTGAGTCAGTCTGTGAGTCAGTCAGTCATTCAGTCAGTAGGTCAGTCAGTCTGTCTCTCAGTCAGTAGGTCAGTCTGTCAGTAGGTCTTTCAGTAGGTCAGTCATTTGGTCGATCGATCAGTCAGTCAGTTAGTCAGTCTGCCAGTAGGTCAGCCAGTCAGTCAGTAGGTCATTCTGTCAGTCAGTGGGTCAGCCAGTCCGTCATTAGGTCATTCAGCAGTCACTAGGTCAGCCAATCTGTAAGTCAGTCAGTTAGTTGGTCAGTCAGCTAATCACTCAGACTGTAAGACAGCTAGTCACTCAGTCTGTCAGACAGCTAGTCACCCAGTCAGTCAGTCAGACAGCTAGTCACTCAGTCTGTCAGACAGCTAGTCACTCAGTCAGTCAGTAGGTCAGCCAGTCAGTCAGTCAGTAGGTCAACCAGTTAGCAGGTCAAGAGATCAGTCAGTCAGTCAGTAGATCAGCCAGTCAGTCAGTAGGTCAATTTGTCATTCAGTGGGTCAGTCAGTCTGTCTTTAGGTCATCAAGTCTGTCAGTCAGCCAGTCACTCAGTAGGTCAGTCAGTTGCTCAGCCTGTCATTCACTGAGCCAGTCAGTCAGTCACTGAGTCAGTCAGTCTGTCGGTGGGTGGGTCAGTCACTGAGTCAGTCAGTCTGTCGGTGGGTGGGTCGGTCTGTGGGTGGGTCGGTCTGTGGGTGGGTCAGTCGGTCGGTCGGTCGGTCGGTCGGTCGGTCGGTCGGTCGGTCGGTCGGGTCGGGTCGGGTCGGGTCGGGTCGGGTCGGGTCGGGTCGGGTCGGGTCGGGTCGGGTCGGGTCGGGTCGGGTCGGGTCGGGTCGGTCGGTCGGTCGGTCGGTCGGTCGGTCGGTCGGTCGGTCGGTCGGTCAGTCAGTCAGTCAGTCAGTCAGTCAGTCAGTCAGTCAGTCAGTCAGTTAGTCAGTCAGTCAGTCAGTCAGTTAGTCAGTTAGTCAGCTACTCAGTCAGTCAGTCAGTCAGTCAGTCAGTCAGTCAGTCAGTCAGTCAGTCAGTCAGTCAGTCAGTCAGTCAGTCAGTCAGTCAGTCAGTCAGTCAGTCAGTCAGTCAGTCAGTCAGTCAGTCAGTCAGTCAGTCAGTCAGTCAGTCAGTCAGTCAGTCTGCCAGTAGGTCAGCCAGTCAGTCAGTAGGTCATTCTGTCAGTCTGTGGGTCAGCCAGTCCGTCATTAGGTCATTCAGCAGTCATAAGGTCAGTCAGTCAGTCAGTCAGTCAGTCAGCTAGTCAGTCAGCTAGTCAGCTAGTTAGTCAGCTAGTCACTCAGTCTGTCAGACAGCTAGTCACTCAGTAGGTTGGTCAGTCAGTCGGTCTTACCGTCGGTCGGTCAGTCAGTCACTCAGTCTGTCAGACAGCTAGTCACTCAGTCTGTCAGACATCTACTCACTCAGTCAGTCAGTATGTCAGCCAGTCAGTCAGTCAGTAAATCAGTCAGTCAGTCACAGTCAGTGAGTCAGTCACAGTAAGTGAGTCAGTCACAGTCAGTGAGTCAGTCAGTGAGTCAGTCACAGTCAGTGAGTCAGTCTGTGAGTCAGTCAGTCATTCAGTCAGTAGGTCAGTCAGTCTGTCTCTCAGTCAGTAGGTCAGTCTGTCAGTAGGTCTTTCAGTAGGTCAGTCATTTGGTCGATCGATCAGTCAGTCAGTTAGTCAGTCTGCCAGTAGGTCAGCCAGTCAGTCAGTAGGTCATTCTGTCAGTCAGTGGGTCAGCCAGTCCGTCATTAGGTCATTCAGCAGTCACTAGGTCAGCCAATCTGTAAGTCAGTCAGTTAGTTGGTCAGTCAGCTAATCACTCAGACTGTAAGACAGCTAGTCACTCAGTCTGTCAGACAGCTAGTCACCCAGTCAGTCAGTCAGACAGCTAGTCACTCAGTCTGTCAGACAGCTAGTCACTCAGTCAGTCAGTAGGTCAGCCAGTCAGTCAGTCAGTACAGTAGGTCAACCAGTTAGCAGGTCAAGAGATCAGTCAGTCAGTCAGTAGATCAGCCAGTCAGTCAGTAGGTCAATTTGTCATTCAGTGGGTCAGTCAGTCTGTCTTTAGGTCATCAAGTCTGTCAGTCAGCCAGTCACTCAGTAGGTCAGTCAGTTGCTCAGCCTGTCATTCACTGAGCCAGTCAGTCAGTCACTGAGTCAGTCAGTCTGTCGGTGGGTGGGTCAGTCACTGAGTCAGTCAGTCTGTCAGTGGGTGGGTCGGTCTGTGGGTGGGTCGGTCTGTGGGTGGGTCAGTCGGTCGGTCGGTCGGTCGGTCGGTCGGTCGGTCGGTCGGTCGGTCGGGTCGGGTCGGGTCGGGTCGGGTCGGGTCGGGTCGGGTCGGGTCGGGTCGGGTCGGGTCAGGTCGGGTCGGGTCGGGTCGGGTCGGGTCGGGTCGGGTCGGGTCGGGTCGGGTCGGTCGGTCGGTCGGTCGGTCGGTCGGTCGGTCGGTCGGTCGGTCGGTCGGTCAGTCAGTCAGTCAGTCAGTCAGTCAGTCAGTCAGTCAGTCAGTCAGTCAGTTAGTCAGTCAGTCAGTCAGTCAGTTAGTCAGTTAGTCAGCTACTCAGTCAGTCAGTCAGTCAGTCAGTCAGTCAGTCAGTCAGTCAGTCAGTCAGTCAGTCAGTCAGTCAGTCAGTCAGTCAGTCAGTCAGTCAGTCAGTCAGTCAGTCAGTCAGTCAGTCAGTCAGTCAGTCAGTCAGTCAGTCTGCCAGTAGGTCAGCCAGTCAGTCAGTAGGTCATTCTGTCAGTCTGTGGGTCAGCCAGTCCGTCATTAGGTCATTCAGCAGTCATAAGGTCAGTCAGTCAGTCAGTCAGTCAGTCAGCTAGTCAGTCAGCTAGTCAGCTAGTTAGTCAGCTAGTCACTCAGTCTGTCAGACAGCTAGTCACTCAGTAGGTTGGTCAGTCAGTCGGTCTTACCGTCGGTCGGTCAGTCAGTCACTCAGTCTGTCAGACAGCTAGTCACTCAGTCTGTCAGACATCTACTCACTCAGTCAGTCAGTATGTCAGCCAGTCAGTCAGTCAGTAAATCAGTCAGTCAGTCACAGTCAGTGAGTCAGTCACAGTAAGTGAGTCAGTCACAGTCAGTGAGTCAGTCAGTGAGTCAGTCACAGTCAGTGAGTCAGTCTGTGAGTCAGTCAGTCATTCAGTCAGTAGGTCAGTCAGTCTGTCTCTCAGTCAGTAGGTCAGTCTGTCAGTAGGTCTTTCAGTAGGTCAGTCATTTGGTCGATCGATCAGTCAGTCAGTTAGTCAGTCTGCCAGTAGGTCAGCCAGTCAGTCAGTAGGTCATTCTGTCAGTCAGTGGGTCAGCCAGTCCGTCATTAGGTCATTCAGCAGTCACTAGGTCAGCCAATCTGTAAGTCAGTCAGTTAGTTGCTCAGTCAGCTAATCACTCAGACTGTAAGACAGCTAGTCACTCAGTCTGTCAGACAGCTAGTCACCCAGTCAGTCAGTCAGACAGCTAGTCACTCAGTCTGTCAGACAGCTAGTCACTCAGTCAGTCAGTAGGTCAGCCAGTCAGTCAGTCAGTAGGTCAACCAGTTAGCAGGTCAAGAGATCAGTCAGTCAGTCAGTAGATCAGCCAGTCAGTCAGTAGGTCAATTTGTCATTCAGTGGGTCAGTCAGTCTGTCTTTAGGTCATCAAGTCTGTCAGTCAGCCAGTCACTCAGTAGGTCAGTCAGTTGCTCAGCCTGTCATTCACTGAGCCAGTCAGTCAGTCACTGAGTCAGTCAGTCTGTCGGTGGGTGGGTCAGTCACTGAGTCAGTCAGTCTGTCGGTGGGTGGGTCGGTCTGTGGGTGGGTCGGTCTGTGGGTGGGTCGGTCGGTCGGTCGGTCGGTCGGTCGGTCGGTCGGGTCGGGTCGGGTCGGGTCGGGTCGGGTCGGGTCGGGTCGGGTCGGGTCGGGTCGGGTCGGGTCGGGTCGGGTCGGGTCGGGTCGGTCGGTCGGTCGGTCGGTCGGTCGGTCGGTCGGTCGGTCGGTCGGTCGGTCGGTCGGTCGGTCAGTCAGTCAGTCAGTCAGTCAGTCAGTCAGTCAGTCAGTCAGTCAGTCAGTTAGTCAGTCAGTCAGTCAGTCAGTTAGTCAGTTAGTCAGCTACTCAGTCAGTCAGTCAGTCAGTCAGTCAGTCAGTCAGTCAGTCAGTCAGTCAGTCAGTCAGTCAGTCAGTCAGTCAGTCAGTCAGTCAGTCAGTCAGTCAGTCAGTCAGTCAGTCAGTCAGTCAGTCAGTCAGTCAGTCAGTCAGTCAGTCAGTCTGCCAGTAGGTCAGCCAGTCAGTCAGTAGGTCATTCTGTCAGTCTGTGGGTCAGCCAGTCCGTCATTAGGTCATTCAGCAGTCATAAGGTCAGTCAGTCAGTCAGTCAGTCAGTCAGCTAGTCAGTCAGCTAGTCAGCTAGTTAGTCAGCTAGTCACTCAGTCTGTCAGACAGCTAGTCACTCAGTAGGTTGGTCAGTCAGTCGGTCTTACCGTCGGTCGGTCAGTCAGTCACTCAGTCTGTCAGACAGCTAGTCACTCAGTCTGTCAGACATCTACTCACTCAGTCAGTCAGTATGTCAGCCAGTCAGTCAGTCAGTAAATCAGTCAGTCAGTCACAGTCAGTGAGTCAGTCACAGTAAGTGAGTCAGTCACAGTCAGTGAGTCAGTCAGTGAGTCAGTCACAGTCAGTGAGTCAGTCTGTGAGTCAGTCAGTCATTCAGTCAGTAGGTCAGTCAGTCTGTCTCTCAGTCAGTAGGTCAGTCTGTCAGTAGGTCTTTCAGTAGGTCAGTCATTTGGTCGATCGATCAGTCAGTCAGTTAGTCAGTCTGCCAGTAGGTCAGCCAGTCAGTCAGTAGGTCATTCTGTCAGTCAGTGGGTCAGCCAGTCCGTCATTAGGTCATTCAGCAGTCACTAGGTCAGCCAATCTGTAAGTCAGTCAGTTAGTTGGTCAGTCAGCTAATCACTCAGACTGTAAGACAGCTAGTCACTCAGTCTGTCAGACAGCTAGTCACCCAGTCAGTCAGTCAGACAGCTAGTCACTCAGTCTGTCAGACAGCTAGTCACTCAGTCAGTCAGTAGGTCAGCCAGTCAGTCAGTCAGTAGGTCAACCAGTTAGCAGGTCAAGAGATCAGTCAGTCAGTCAGTAGATCAGCCAGTCAGTCAGTAGGTCAATTTGTCATTCAGTGGGTCAGTCAGTCTGTCTTTAGGTCATCAAGTCTGTCAGTCAGCCAGTCACTCAGTAGGTCAGTCAGTTGCTCAGCCTGTCATTCACTGAGCCAGTCAGTCAGTCACTGAGTCAGTCAGTCTGTCGGTGGGTGGGTCAGTCACTGAGTCAGTCAGTCTGTCGGTGGGTGGGTCGGTCTGTGGGTGGGTCGGTCTGTGGGTGGGTCAGTCGGTCGGTCGGTCGGTCGGTCGGTCGGTCGGTCGGGTCGGGTCGGGTCGGGTCGGGTCGGGTCGGGTCGGGTCGGGTCGGGTCGGGTCGGGTCGGGTCGGGTCGGGTCGGGTCGGGTCGGGTCGGTCGGTCGGTCGGTCGGTCGGTCGGTCGGTCGGTCGGTCGGTCGGTCGGTCGGTCGGTCGGTCGGTGGGTCGGTCGGTCGGTCGGTCGGTCGGTCGGTCAGTCAGTCAGTCAGTCAGTCAGTCAGTCAGTCAGTCAGTCAGTCAGTTAGTCAGTCAGTCAGTCAGTCAGTTAGTCAGTTAGTCAGCTACTCAGTCAGTCAGTCAGTCAGTCAGTCAGTCAGTCAGTCAGTCAGTCAGTCAGTCAGTCAGTCAGTCAGTCAGTCAGTCAGTCAGTCAGTCAGTCAGTCAGTCAGTCAGTCAGTCAGTCAGTCTGCCAGTAGGTCAGCCAGTCAGTCAGTAGGTCATTCTGTCAGTCTGTGGGTCAGCCAGTCCGTCATTAGGTCATTCAGCAGTCATAAGGTCAGTCAGTCAGTCAGTCAGTCAGTCAGCTAGTCAGTCAGCTAGTCAGCTAGTTAGTCAGCTAGTCACTCAGTCTGTCAGACAGCTAGTCACTCAGTAGGTTGGTCAGTCAGTCGGTCTTACCGTCGGTCGGTCAGTCAGTCACTCAGTCTGTCAGACAGCTAGTCACTCAGTCTGTCAGACATCTACTCACTCAGTCAGTCAGTATGTCAGCCAGTCAGTCAGTCAGTAAATCAGTCAGTCAGTCACAGTCAGTGAGTCAGTCACAGTAAGTGAGTCAGTCACAGTCAGTGAGTCAGTCAGTGAGTCAGTCACAGTCAGTGAGTCAGTCTGTGAGTCAGTCAGTCATTCAGTCAGTAGGTCAGTCAGTCTGTCTCTCAGTCAGTAGGTCAGTCTGTCAGTAGGTCTTTCAGTAGGTCAGTCATTTGGTCGATCGATCAGTCAGTCAGTTAGTCAGTCTGCCAGTAGGTCAGCCAGTCAGTCAGTAGGTCATTCTGTCAGTCAGTGGGTCAGCCAGTCCGTCATTAGGTCATTCAGCAGTCACTAGGTCAGCCAATCTGTAAGTCAGTCAGTTAGTTGGTCAGTCAGCTAATCACTCAGACTGTAAGACAGCTAGTCACTCAGTCTGTCAGACAGCTAGTCACCCAGTCAGTCAGTCAGACAGCTAGTCACTCAGTCTGTCAGACAGCTAGTCACTCAGTCAGTCAGTAGGTCAGCCAGTCAGTCAGTCAGTAGGTCAACCAGTTAGCAGGTCAAGAGATCAGTCAGTCAGTCAGTAGATCAACCAGTCAGTCAGGAGGTCAATTTGTCATTCAGTGGGTCAGTCAGTCTGTCTTTAGGTCATCAAGTCTGTCAGTCAGCCAGTCACTCAGTAGGTCAGTCAGTTGCTCAGCCTGTCATTCACTGAGCCAGTCAGTCAGTCACTGAGTCAGTCAGTCTGTCGGTGGGTGGGTCAGTCACTGAGTCAGTCAGTCTGTCGGTGGGTGGGTCGGTCTGTGGGTGGGTCGGTCTGTGGGTGGGTCAGTCGGTCGGTCGGTCGGTCGGTTGGTCGGTCGGTCGGTCGGTCGGGTCGGGTCGGGTCGGGTCGGGTCGGGTCGGGTCGGGTCGGGTCGGGTCGGGTCGGGTCGGGTCGGGTCGGGTCGGGTCGGGTCGGTCGGTCGGTCGGTCGGTCGGTCGGTCGGTCGGTCGGTCGGTCGGTCGGTCGGTCGGTCGGTCGGTCGGTCGGTCGGTCGGTCGGTCAGTCAGTCAGTCAGTCAGTCAGTCAGTCAGTCAGTCAGTCAGTCAGTCAGTTAGTCAGTCAGTCAGTCAGTCAGTTAGTCAGTTAGTCAGCTACTCAGTCAGTCAGTCAGTCAGTCAGTCAGTCAGTCAGTCAGTCAGTCAGTCAGTCAGTCAGTCAGTCAGTCAGTCAGTCAGTCAGTCAGTCAGTCAGTCAGTCAGTCAGTCAGTCAGTCAGTCAGTCAGTCAGTCATTCAGTCAGTCAGTCAGTCAGTCAGTCAGTCAGTCAGTCAGTCAGTCTGCCAGTAGGTCAGCCAGTCAGTCAGTAGGTCATTCTGTCAGTCTGTGGGTCAGCCAGTCCGTCATTAGGTCATTCAGCAGTCATAAGGTCAGTCAGTCAGTCAGTCAGTCAGTCAGCTAGTCAGTCAGCTAGTCAGCTAGTTAGTCAGCTAGTCACTCAGTCTGTCAGACAGCTAGTCACTCAGTAGGTTGGTCAGTCAGTCGGTCTTACCGTCGGTCGGTCAGTCAGTCACTCAGTCTGTCAGACAGCTAGTCACTCAGTCTGTCAGACATCTACTCACTCAGTCAGTCAGTATGTCAGCCAGTCAGTCAGTCAGTAAATCAGTCAGTCAGTCACAGTCAGTGAGTCAGTCACAGTAAGTGAGTCAGTCACAGTCAGTGAGTCAGTCAGTGAGTCAGTCACAGTCAGTGAGTCAGTCTGTGAGTCAGTCAGTCATTCAGTCAGTAGGTCAGTCAGTCTGTCTCTCAGTCAGTAGGTCAGTCTGTCAGTAGGTCTTTCAGTAGGTCAGTCATTTGGTCGATCGATCAGTCAGTCAGTTAGTCAGTCTGCCAGTAGGTCAGCCAGTCAGTCAGTAGGTCATTCTGTCAGTCAGTGGGTCAGCCAGTCCGTCATTAGGTCATTCAGCAGTCACTAGGTCAGCCAATCTGTAAGTCAGTCAGTTAGTTGGTCAGTCAGCTAATCACTCAGACTGTAAGACAGCTAGTCACTCAGTCTGTCAGACAGCCAGTCATCCAGTCAGTCAGTCAGACAGCTAGTCACTCAGTCTGTCAGACAGCTAGTCACTCAGTCAGTCAGTAGGTCAGCCAGTCAGTCAGTCAGTAGGTCAACCAGTTAGCAGGTCAAGAGATCAGTCAGTCAGTCAGTAGATCAGCCAGTCAGTCAGTAGGTCAATTTGTCATTCAGTGGGTCAGTCAGTCTGTCTTTAGGTCATCAAGTCTGTCAGTCAGCCAGTCACTCAGTAGGTCAGTCAGTTGCTCAGCCTGTCATTCACTGAGCCAGTCAGTCAGTCACTGAGTCAGTCAGTCTGTCGGTGGGTGGGTCAGTCACTGAGTCAGTCAGTCTGTCGGTGGGTGGGTCGGTCTGTGGGTGGGTCGGTCTGTGGGTGGGACAGTCGGTCGGTCGGTCGGTCGGTCGGTCGGTCGGTCGGTCGGTCGGGTCGGGTCGGGTCGGGTCGGGTCGGGTCGGGTCGGGTCGGGTCGGGTCGGGTCGGGTCGGGTCGGGTCGGGTCGGTCGGTCGGTCGGTCGGTCGGTCGGTCGGTCGGTCGGTCGGTCGGTCGGTCGGTCGGTCGGTCGGTCGGTCGGTCGGTCGGTCGGTCAGTCAGTCAGTCAGTCAGTCAGTCAGTCAGTCAGTCAGTCAGTTAGTCAGTCAGTCAGTCAGTCAGTTAGTCAGTTAGTCAGCTACTCAGTCAGTCAGTCAGTCAGTCAGTCAGTCAGTCAGTCAGTCAGTCAGTCAGTCAGTCAGTTCATCAGTCAGTCAGTCAGTCAGTCAGTCAGTCAGTCAGTCAGTCAGTCAGTCAGTCAGTCAGTCTGTCAGACAGCTAGTCACTCAGTCTGTCAGACATCTACTCACTCAGTCAGTCAGTATGTCAGCCAGTCAGTCAGTCAGTAAATCAGTCAGTCAGTCACAGTCAGTGAGTCAGTCACAGTAAGTGAGTCAGTCACAGTAAGTGAGTCAGTCACAGTCAGTGAGTCAGTCAGTGAGTCAGTCACAGTCAGTGAGTCAGTCTGTGAGTCAGTCAGTCATTCAGTCAGTAGGTCAGTCAGTCTGTCTCTCAGTCAGTAGGTCAGTCTGTCAGTAGGTCTTTCAGTAGGTCAGTCATTTGGTCGATCGATCAGTCAGTCAGTTAGTCAGTCTGCCAGTAGGTCAGCCAGTCAGTCAGTAGGTCATTCTGTCAGTCAGTGGGTCAGCCAGTCCGTCATTAGGTCATTCAGCAGTCACTAGGTCAGCCAATCTGTAAGTCAGTCAGTTAGTTGGTCAGTCAGCTAATCACTCAGACTGTAAGACAGCTAGTCACTCAGTCTGTCAGACAGCTAGTCACCCAGTCAGTCAGTCAGACAGCTAGTCACTCAGTCTGTCAGACAGCTAGTCACTCAGTCAGTCAGAAGGTCAGCCAGTCAGTCAGTCAGTAGGTCAACCAGTTAGCAGGTCAAGAGATCAGTCAGTCAGTCAGTAGATCAGCCAGTCAGTCAGTAGGTCAATTTGTCATTCAGTGGGTCAGTCAGTCTGTCTTTAGGTCATCAAGTCTGTCAGTCAGCCAGTCACTCAGTAGGTCAGTCAGTTGCTCAGCCTGTCATTCACTGAGCCAGTCAGTCAGTCACTGAGTCAATCAGTCTGTCGGTGGGTGGGTCAGTCACTGAGTCAGTCAATCTGTCGGTGGGTGGGTCGGTCTGTGGGTGGGTCGGTCTGTGGGTGGGTCAGTCGGTCGGTCGGTCGGTCGGTCGGTCGGTCGGTCGGGTCGGGTCGGGTCGGGTCGGGTCGGGTCGGGTCGGGTCGGGTCGGGTCGGGTCGGGTCGGGTCGGGTCGGGTCGGGTCGGTCGGTCGGTCGGTCGGTCGGTCGGTCGGTCGGTCGGTCGGTCGGTCGGTCGGTCGGTCGGTCAGTCAGTCAGTCAGTCAGTCAGTCAGTCAGTCAGTCAGTCAGTCAGTTAGTCAGTCAGTCAGTCAGTCAGTTAGTCAGTTAGTCAGCTACTCAGTCAGTCAGTCAGTCAGTCAGTCAGTCAGTCAGTCAGTCAGTCAGTCAGTCAGTCAGTCAGTCAGTCAGTCAGTCAGTCAGTCAGTCAGTCAGTCAGTCAGTCAGTCAGTCAGTCAGTCAGTAGGTCAGCCAGTCAGTCAGTAGGTCATTCTGTCAGTCTGTGGGTCAGCCAGTCCGTCATTAGGTCATTCAGCAGTCATAAGGTCAGTCAGTCAGTCAGTCAGTCAGTCAGTCAGCTAGTCAGTCAGCTAGTCAGCTAGTTAGTCAGCTAGTCACTCAGTCTGTCAGACAGCTAGTCACTCAGTAGGTTGGTCAGTCAGTCGGT
>CAVMGG010000313.1:37500-42414 GCA_963680895.1 Fragum sueziense
TCAGTCAGTCAGTTAGTCAGTCAGTCAGTCAGTCAGTTAGTCAGTTAGTCAGCTACTCAGTCAGTCAGTCAGTCAGTCAGTCAGTCAGTCAGTCAGTCAGTCAGTCAGTCAGTCAGTCAGTCAGTCAGTCAGTCAGTCAGTCAGTCAGTCAGTCAGTCAGTCAGTCAGTCAGTCAGTCAGTCAGTCAGTCAGTCAGTCAGTCAGTCAGTCAGTCAGTCAGTCAGTCAGTCAGTCAGTCAGTCTGCCAGTAGGTCAGCCAGTCAGTCAGTAGGTCATTCTGTCAGTCTGTGGGTCAGCCAGTCCGTCATTAGGTCATTCAGCAGTCATAAGGTCAGTCAGTCAGTCAGTCAGTCAGTCAGCTAGTCAGTCAGCTAGTCAGCTAGTTAGTCAGCTAGTCACTCAGTCTGTCAGACAGCTAGTCACTCAGTAGGTTGGTCAGTCAGTCGGTCTTACCGTCGGTCGGTCAGTCAGTCACTCAGTCTGTCAGACAGCTAGTCACTCAGTCTGTCAGACATCTACTCACTCAGTCAGTCAGTATGTCAGCCAGTCAGTCAGTCAGTAAATCAGTCAGTCAGTCACAGTCAGTGAGTCAGTCACAGTAAGTGAGTCAGTCACAGTCAGTGAGTCAGTCAGTGAGTCAGTCACAGTCAGTGAGTCAGTCTGTGAGTCAGTCAGTCATTCAGTCAGTAGGTCAGTCAGTCTGTCTCTCAGTCAGTAGGTCAGTCTGTCAGTAGGTCTTTCAGTAGGTCAGTCATTTGGTCGATCGATCAGTCAGTCAGTTAGTCAGTCTGCCAGTAGGTCAGCCAGTCAGTCAGTAGGTCATTCTGTCAGTCAGTGGGTCAGCCAGTCCGTCATTAGGTCATTCAGCAGTCACTAGGTCAGCCAATCTGTAAGTCAGTCAGTTAGTTGGTCAGTCAGCTAATCACTCAGACTGTAAGACAGCTAGTCACTCAGTCTGTCAGACAGCTAGTCACCCAGTCAGTCAGTCAGACAGCTAGTCACTCAGTCTGTCAGACAGCTAGTCACTCAGTCAGTCAGTAGGTCAGCCAGTCAGTCAGTCAGTAGGTCAACCAGTTAGCAGGTCAAGAGATCAGTCAGTCAGTCAGTAGATCAGCCAGTCAGTCAGTAGGTCAATTTGTCATTCAGTGGGTCAGTCAGTCTGTCTTTAGGTCATCAAGTCTGTCAGTCAGCCAGTCACTCAGTAGGTCAGTCAGTTGCTCAGCCTGTCATTCACTGAGCCAGTCAGTCAGTCACTGAGTCAGTCAGTCTGTCGGTGGGTGGGTCAGTCACTGAGTCAGTCAGTCTGTCGGTGGGTGGGTCGGTCTGTGGGTGGGTTGGTCTGTGGGTGGGTCAGTCGGTCGGTCGGTCGGTCGGTCGGTCGGTCGGTCGGGTCGGGTCGGGTCGGGTCGGGTCGGGTCGGGTCGGGTCGGGTCGGGTCGGGTCGGGTCGGGTAGGGTCGGGTCGGTCGGTCGGTCGGTCGGTCGGTCGGTCGGTCGGTCGGTCGGTCAGTCAGTCAGTCAGTCAGTCAGTCAGTCAGTCAGTCAGTCAGTCAGTCAGTCAGTTAGTCAGTCAGTCAGTCAGTCAGTTAGTCAGTTAGTCAGCTACTCAGTCAGTCAGTCAGTCAGTCAGTCAGTCAGTCAGTCAGTCAGTCAGTCAGTCAGTCAGTCAGTCAGTCAGTCAGTCAGTCAGTCAGTCAGTCAGTCAGTCAGTCAGTCAGTCAGTCAGTCAGTCAGTCAGTCAGTCAGTCAGTCTGCCAGTAGGTCAGCCAGTCAGTCAGTAGGTCATTCTGTCAGTCTGTGGGTCAGCCAGTCCGTCATTAGGTCATTCAGCAGTCATAAGGTCAGTCAGTCAGTCAGTCAGTCAGTCAGCTAGTCAGTCAGCTAGTCAGCTAGTTAGTCAGCTAGTCACTCAGTCTGTCAGACAGCTAGTCACTCAGTAGGTTGGTCAGTCAGTCGGTCTTACCGTCGGTCGGTCAGTCAGTCACTCAGTCTGTCAGACAGCTAGTCACTCAGTCTGTCAGACATCTACTCACTCAGTCAGTCAGTATGTCAGCCAGTCAGTCAGTCAGTAAATCAGTCAGTCAGTCACAGTCAGTGAGTCAGTCACAGTAAGTGAGTCAGTCACAGTCAGTGAGTCAGTCAGTGAGTCAGTCGCAGTCAGTGAGTCAGTCTGTGAGTCAGTCAGTCATTCAGTCAGTAGGTCAGTCAGTCTGTCTCTCAGTCAGTAGGTCAGTCTGTCAGTAGGTCTTTCAGTAGGTCAGTCATTTGGTCGATCGATCAGTCAGTCAGTTAGTCAGTCTGCCAGTAGGTCAGCCAGTCAGTCAGTAGGTCATTCTGTCAGTCAGTGGGTCAGCCAGTCCGTCATTAGGTCATTCAGCAGTCACTAGGTCAGCCAATCTGTAAGTCAGTCAGTTAGTTGGTCAGTCAGCTAATCACTCAGACTGTAAGACAGCTAGTCACTCAGTCTGTCAGACAGCTAGTCACCCAGTCAGTCAGTCAGACAGCTAGTCACTCAGTCTGTCAGACAGCTAGTCACTCAGTCAGTCAGTAGGTCAGCCAGTCAGTCAGTCAGTAGGTCAACCAGTTAGCAGGTCAAGAGATCAGTCAGTCAGTCAGTAGATCAGCCAGTCAGTCAGTAGGTCAATTTGTCATTCAGTGGGTCAGTCAGTCTGTCTTTAGGTCATCAAGTCTGTCAGTCAGCCAGTCACTCAGTAGGTCAGTCAGTTGCTCAGCCTGTCATTCACTGAGCCAGTCAGTCAGTCACTGAGTCTGTCAGTCTGTCGGTGGGTGGGTCAGTCACTGAGTCAGTCAGTCTGTCGGTGGGTGGGTCGGTCTGTGGGTGGGTCGGTCTGTGGGTGGGTCAGTCGGTCGGTCGGTCGGTCAGTCGGTCGGTCGGTCGGTCGGTCGGTCGGTCGGTCGGTCGGGTCGGGTCGGGTCGGGTCGGGTCGGGTCGGGTCGGGTTGGGTCGGGTCGGGTCGGGTCGGGTCGGGTCGGGTCGGGTCGGGTCGGTCGGTCGGTCGGTGGGTCGGTCGGTCGGTCGGTCGGTCGGTCGGTCGGTCGGTCGGTCGGTCGGTCGGTCGGTCGGTCGGTCGGTCAGTCAGTCAGTCAGTCAGTCAGTCAGTCAGTCAGTCAGTCAGTCAGTTAGTCAGTCAGTCAGTCAGTCAGTTAGTCAGTTAGTCAGCTACTCAGTCACTCAGTCAGTCAGTCAGTCAGTCAGTCAGTCAGTCAGTCAGTCAGTCAGTCAGTCAGTCAGTCAGTCAGTCAGTCAGTCAGTCAGTCAGTCAGTCAGTCAGTCAGTCAGTCAGTCAGTCAGTCAGTCAGTCAGTCAGTCAGTCAGTCTGCCAGTAGGTCAGCCAGTCAGTCAGTAGGTCATTCTGTCAGTCTGTGGGTCAGCCAGTCCGTCATTAGGTCATTCAGCAGTCATAAGGTCAGTCAGTCAGTCAGTCAGTCAGTCAGCTAGTCAGTCAGCTAGTCAGCTAGTTAGTCAGCTAGTCACTCAGTCTGTCAGACAGCTAGTCACTCAGTAGGTTGGTCAGTCAGTCGGTCTTACCGTCGGTCGGTCAGTCAGTCACTCAGTCTGTCAGACAGCTAGTCACTCAGTCTCTCAGACATCTACTCACTCAGTCAGTCAGTATGTCAGCCAGTCAGTCAGTCAGTAAATCAGTCAGTCAGTCACAGTCAGTGAGTCAGTCACAGTAAGTGAGTCAGTCACAGTCAGTGAGTCAGTCAGTGAGTCAGTCACAGTCAGTGAGTCAGTCTGTGAGTCAGTCAGTCATTCAGTCAGTAGGTCAGTCAGTCTGTCTCTCAGTCAGTAGGTCAGTCTGTCAGTAGGTCTTTCAGTAGGTCAGTCATTTGGTCGATCGATCAGTCAGTCAGTTAGTCAGTCTGCCAGTAGGTCAGCCAGTCAGTCAGTAGGTCATTCTGTCAGTCAGTGGGTCAGCCAGTCCGTCATTAGGTCATTCAGCAGTCACTAGGTCAGCCAATCTGTAAGTCAGTCAGTTAGTTGGTCAGTCAGCTAATCACTCAGACTGTAAGACAGCTAGTCACTCAGTCTGTCAGACAGCTAGTCACCCAGTCAGTCAGTCAGACAGCTAGTCACTCAGTCTGTCAGACAGCTAGTCACTCAGTCAGTCAGTAGGTCAGCCAGTCAGTAAGTCAGTAGGTCAACCAGTTAGCAGGTCAAGAGATCAGTCAGTCAGTCAGTAGATCAGCCAGTCAGTCAGTAGGTCAATTTGTCATTCAGTGGGTCAGTCAGTCTGTCTTTAGGTCATCAAGTCTGTCAGTCAGCCAGTCACTCAGTAGGTCAGTCAGTTGCTCAGCCTGTCATTCACTGAGCCAGTCAGTCAGTCACTGAGTCAGTCAGTCTGTCGGTGGGTGGGTCAGTCACTGAGTCAGTCAGTCTGTCGGTGGGTGGGTCGGTCTGTGGGTGGGTCGGTCTGTGGGTGGGTCAGTCGGTCGGTCGGTCGGTCGGTCGGTCGGTCGGTCGGTCGGTCGGGTCGGGTCGAGTCGGGTCGGGTCGGGTCGGGTCGGGTCGGGTCGGGTCGGGTCGGGTCGGGTCGGGTCGGGTCGGGTCGGTCGGTCGGTCGGTCGGTCGGTCGGTCGGGTCGGTCGGTCGGTCGGTCGGTCGGTCGGTCGGTCGGTCGGTCGGTCGGTCGGTCAGTCAGTCAAGTCAGTCAGTCAGTCAGTCAGTCAGTCAGTCAGTTAGTCAGTCAGTCAGTCAGTCAGTTAGTCAGTTAGTCAGCTACTCAGTCAGTCAGTCAGTCAGTCAGTCAGTCAGTCAGTCAGTCAGTCAGTCAGTCAGTCAGTCAGTCAGTCAGTCAGTCAGTCAGTCAGACAGTCAGTCAGTCAGTCAGTCAGTCAGTCAGTCAGTCAGTCAGTCAGTCAGTCAGTCAGTCAGTCAGTCAGTCAGTCAGTC
>CAVMGG010000314.1:0-22500 GCA_963680895.1 Fragum sueziense
GACCCGACCCGACCCGACCCGACCCAACCCGACCCGACCCGACCCGACCCGACCCGACCCGACCCGACCCGACCCGACCCGACCGACCGACCGACCTACCGACCGACCGACCGACCGACCGACCGACCGACCGACTGACCCACCCACAGACCGACCCACCCACAGACCGAAACACCCACCGACAGACTGACTGACTCAGTGACTGACCCACCCACCGACAGACTGACTGACTCAGTGACTGACTGACTGGCTCAGTGAATGACAGGCTGAGCAACTGACTGACCTACTGAGTGACTGGCTGACTGACAGACTTGATGACCTAAAGACAGACTGACTGACCCACTGAATGACAAATTGACCTACTGACTGACTGGCTGATCTACTGACTGACTGACTGATCTCTTGACCTGCTAACTGGTTGACCTACTGACTGACTGACTGGCTGACCTACTGACTGACTGAGTGACTAGCTGTCTGACAGACTGAGTGACTAGCTGTCTGACTGACTGACTGGGTGACTAGCTGTCTGACAGACTGAGTGACTAGCTGTCTTACAGTCTGAGTGATTAGCTGACTGACCAACTAACTGACTGACTTACAGATTGGCTGACCTAGTGACTGCTGAATGACCTAATGACGGACTGGCTGACCCACTGACTGACAGAATGACCTACTGACTGACTGGCTGACCTACTGGCAGACTGACTAACTGACTGAGTGATCGATCGACCAAATGACTGACCTACTGAAAGACCTACTGACAGACTGACCTACTGACTGAGAGACAGACTGACTGACCTACTGACTGAATGACTGACTGACTCACAGACTGACTCACTGACTGTGACTGACTCACTGACTGACTCACTGACTGTGACTGACTCACTTACTGTGACTGACTCACTGACTGTGACTGACTGACTGATTTACTGACTGACTGACTGGCTGACATACTGACTGACTGAGTGAGTAGATGTCTGACAGACTGAGTGACTAGCTGTCTGACAGACTGAGTGACTGACTGACCGACCGACGGTAAGACCGACTGACTGACCAACCTACTGAGTGACTAGCTGTCTGACAGACTGAGTGACTAGCTGACTAACTAGCTGACTAGCTGACTGACTAGCTGACTGACTGACTGACTGACTGACTGACCTTATGACTGCTGAATGACCTAATAACGGACTGGCTGACCCACAGACTGACAGAATGACCTACTGACTGACTGGCTGACCTACTGACTGACTGGCTGACCTACTGGCAGACTGACTGACTGACTGCTTGACTGACTGACTGACTGACTGACTGACTGACTGACTGACTGACTGACTGACTGACTGACTGACTGACTGACTGACTGACTGACTGAGTAGCTGACTAACTGACTAACTGACTGACTGACTGACTGACTAACTGACTGACTGACTGACTGACTGACTGACTGACTGACTGACTGACTGACTGACTGACTGACTGACCGACCGACCGACCGACCGACCGACCGACCGACCGACCGACCGACCGACCGACCGACCGACCGACCCGACCCGACCCGACCCGACCCGACCCGACCCGACCCGACCCGACCCGACCCGACCCGACCCGACCCGACCCGACCCGACCCGACCCGACCCGACCCGACCGACCGACCGACCGACCGACCGACCGACCGACTGACCCACCCACAGACCGACCCACCCACAGACCGACCCACCCACCGACAGACTGACTGACTCAGTGACTGACCCACCCACCGACAGACTGACTGACTCAGTGACTGACTGACTGGCTCAGTGAATGACAGGCTGAGCAACTGACTGACCTACTGAGTGACTGGCTGACTGACAGACTTGATGACCTAAAGACAGACTGACTGACCCACTGAATGACAAATTGACCTACTGACTGACTGGCTGATCTACTGACTGACTGACTGACTGATCTCTTGACCTGCTAACTGGTTGACCTACTGACTGACTGACTGGCTGACCTACTGACTGACTGAGTGACTAGCTGTCTGACAGACTGAGTGACTAGCTGTCTGACTGACTGACTGGGTGACTAGCTGTCTGACAGACTGAGTGACTAGCTGTCTTACAGTCTGAGTGATTAGCTGACTGACCAACTAACTGACTGACTTACAGATTGGCTGACCTAGTGACTGCTGAATGACCTAATGACGGACTGGCTGACCCACTGACTGACAGAATGACCTACTGACTGACTGGCTGACCTACTGGCAGACTGACTAACTGACTGACTGATCGATCGACCAAATGACTGACCTACTGAAAGACCTACTGACAGACTGACCTACTGACTGAGAGACAGACTGACTGACCTACTGACTGAATGACTGACTGACTCACAGACTGACTCACTGACTGTGACTGACTCACTGACTGACTCACTGACTGTGACTGACTCACTTACTGTGACTGACTCACTGACTGTGACTGACTGACTGATTTACTGACTGACTGACTGGCTGACATACTGACTGACTGAGTGAGTAGATGTCTGACAGACTGAGTGACTAGCTGTCTGACAGACTGAGTGACTGACTGACCGACCGACGGTAAGACCGACTGACTGACCAACCTACTGAGTGACTAGCTGTCTGACAGACTGAGTGACTAGCTGACTAACTAGCTGACTAGCTGACTGACTAGCTGACTGACTGACTGACTGACTGACTGACCTTATGACTGCTGAATGACCTAATGACGGACTGGCTGACCCACAGACTGACAGAATGACCTACTGACTGACTGGCTGACCTACTGGCAGACTGACTGACTGACTGACTGACTGACTGACTGACTGACTGACTGACTGACTGACTGACTGACTGACTGACTGACTGACTGACTGACTGACTGACTGACTGACTGACTGACTGACTGACTGACTGACTGACTGACTGAGTAGCTGACTAACTGACTAACTGACTGACTGACTGACTGACTAACTGACTGACTGACTGACTGACTGACTGACTGACTGACTGACTGACTGACTGACTGACCGACCGACCGACCGACCGACCGACCGACCGACCGACCGACCGACCGACCGACCGACCGACCGACCGACCCGACCCGACCCGACCCGACCCGACCCGACCCGACCCGACCCGACCCGACCCGACCCGACCCGACCCGACCGACCGACCGACCGACCGACCGACCGACCGACCGACTGACCCACCCACAGACCGACCCACCCACAGACCGACCCACCCACCGACAGACTGACTGACTCAGTGACTGACCCACCCACCGACAGACTGACTGACTCAGTGACTGACTGACTGGCTCAGTGAATGACAGGCTGAGCAACTGACTGACCTACTGAGTGACTGGCTGACTGACAGACTTGATGACCTAAAGACAGACTGACTGACCCACTGAATGACAAATTGACCTACTGACTGACTGGCTGATCTACTGACTGACTGACTGATCTCTTGACCTGCTAACTGGTTGACCTACTGACTGACTGACTGGCTGACCTACTGACTGACTGAGTGACTAGCTGTCTGACAGACTGAGTGACTAGCTGTCTGACTGACTGACTGGGTGACTAGCTGTCTGACAGACTGAGTGACTAGCTGTCTTACAGTCTGAGTGATTAGCTGACTGACCAACTAACTGACTGACTTACAGATTGGCTGACCTAGTGACTGCTGAATGACCTAATGACGGACTGGCTGACCCACTGACTGACAGAATGACCTACTGACTGACTGGCTGACCTACTGGCAGACTGACTAACTGACTGACTGATCGATCGACCAAATGACTGACCTACTGAAAGACCTACTGACAGACTGACCTACTGACTGAGAGACAGACTGACTCACAGACTGACTGAATGACTGACTGACTCACAGACTGACTCACTGACTGTGACTGACTCACTGACTGACTCACTGACTGTGACTGACTCACTTACTGTGACTGACTCACTGACTGTGACTGACTGACTGATTTACTGACTGACTGACTGGCTGACATACTGACTGACTGAGTGAGTAGATGTCTGACAGACTGAGTGACTAGCTGTCTGACAGACTGAGTGACTGACTGACCGACCGACGGTAAGACCGACTGACTGACCAACCTACTGAGTGACTAGCTGTCTGACAGACTGAGTGACTAGCTGACTAACTAGCTGACTAGCTGACTGACTAGCTGACTGACTGACTGACTGACTGACTGACCTTATGACTGCTGAATGACCTAATGACGGACTGGCTGACCCACTAACTGACAGAATGACCTACTGACTGACTGGCTGACCTACTGGCAGACTGACTGACTGACTGACTGACTGACTGACTGACTGACTGACTGACTGACTGACTGACTGACTGACTGACTGACTGACTGACTGACTGACTGACTGACTGACTGACTGTGTGACTGACTGACTGACTGACTGACTGACTGACTGACTGACTGACTGACTGACTGACTGACTGACTGACTGACTGACTGACTGACTGACTGACTGACTGACTGACTGACTGACTGACTGAGTAGCTGACTAACTGACTAACTGACTGACTGACTGACTGACTAACTGACTGACTGACTGACTGACTGACTGACTGACTGACTGACTGACTGACTGACTGACTGACCGACCGACCGACCGACCGACCGACCGACCGACCGACCGACCGACCGACCGACCGACCGACCGACCGACCCGACCCGACCCGACCCGACCCGACCCGACCCGACCCGACCCGACCCGACCCGACCCGACCCGACCGACCGACCGACCGACCGACCGACCGACCGACCGACTGACCCACCCACAGACCGACCCACCCACAGACCGACCCACCCACCGACAGACTGACTGACTCAGTGACTGACCCACCCACCGACAGACTGACTGACTCAGTGACTGACTGACTGGCTCAGTGAATGACAGGCTGAGCAACTGACTGACCTACTGAGTGACTGGCTGACTGACAGACTTGATGACCTAAAGACAGACTGACTGACCCACTGAATGACAAATTGACCTACTGACTGACTGGCTGATCTACTGACTGACTGACTGATCTCTTGACCTGCTAACTGGTTGACCTACTTGTAACCCGGTCTGGTTTCACAAAACCCATTTTGTAATGCCGCGTCTTATTGGTCAGTTTTGAGGATTAGTTTTGGCGCACAATTATCACGTGTTTTCTTTGTCCGGGCATTCCGCTCTTTGATTTCATTCAGAAAGGTTGTACAATTTGATTGATCTTTGAATTTCACAATTCTTTGACTATCGGAGATTTAGATTTAGTAAGGTTTGTATTTGCTTGTTGCATTTTGAAATCGTGTACGAGATGTTGCTTCGTGTTTCTGTAAAGATTCGGATTTGTATTGTTGAGTTTGAGTCGGTTCGCTGTGTTGTTTTCGGTATTCGCGCCCGCTGTCCATTTTACCCTTTCTCCAATGATAACTTTAATCCTAATACCTGTTGACACTAAATCACTTGTTTTGCAGATTTAACAGAATGAGAGATAGTAGAGATATGATGGTGAAGATGGTGTAGAGATGCTTTCAATTCCTTAAATTGATTGCTGGAATGTTGTATAGTGTTGATCGGAGAGTAAAAGATTGGAAAACTGAG
Source organism: Fragum sueziense (assembly GCA_963680895.1). Classification (NCBI taxonomy): domain Eukaryota; kingdom Metazoa; phylum Mollusca; class Bivalvia; order Cardiida; family Cardiidae; genus Fragum; species Fragum sueziense. The sequence goes on from CAVMGG010000314.1 coordinate 5,644, forward strand.
AAATGTGTTAGTTTGATCCTACTCCGGACCAAATCGATACCCCCACCCTCAACCCTGTGGTCGTAAGGATAGTAGTACGACCATCTGGTTATAAATGGCGCCCACCGAGTTGTGAGTAAGGATCGATCTTGGAGTTAAGTCGTCGTTGGAGATCGCCAGCGTTGGATTAGAATCGGACGCGAACAGTGTTAACGCGATTGTGCATTTACTGTGATAAATGGAGTAAAGTGTTAATATTGTGTATTTAGGAAAGGATTTAGGATATTTTGCACTGTGAGTAGAATGGTTTATTTTACATTGTGATTTTTATGTAATTTGCTGATCCCTAATTTTCTGCTTCAATTATTCCAAATTTGACCAGTCTGTACCCAAAATAAGATTTCCGGTCCTTCTTTTCCTGTGATGTTGGAGTCGTATTGATTAGTTCGGAGTATCTTTTTGCCTGTGTTAAAAGTGCTACGAGCCTATCAATTCGAAAAGTAAAAGATCGATACTTTTTTCGCACCTAGTGTTTATTATAGCTAGACTTGATTTGTCTGTTAGATTGTTGAATAGTTGTACCTATTGCTGTAAAAGACCAAACATGTATTTTTGTGCGAGAGTTATTTTTAGCGTGAGCGAGAGCTATTTTTGGTATGTGTGAGATGCACTTCACTATTCATTGCACATTAACAATTGGTGAGCTGGATATTAACCCCTAATCTTGCCTCGTTTTCAGAGTCCAGAGTCCCCCCGCCCAGCCCTTTGTTGTAGATTTTCTGTCTAGGCATTATTTTCTAAATCTGGGTTAAATCGTTTTTGAGTAATTTGTCTCCGTCTAACTAATCGTTTTCTCGTACAAAAAAAGCAGAAATTTATCAGTTTGTCAGTCTTTTCAAAATTTTCTCATTTTCCTAAAATGTTTTGAAAGTTTGTTTGGTAAAAAAGTTGACCTTTGACCCTAGCATGGATTCAACGATTTTCATTGGATGCGGCATCCCTTCAGATGACGTCACACGGAGTTTTCCTACTTGGTGAATTTTCATTGGATAACAGCGTTTCCTGTTTGGGGCGTGACCAATCAGCTGACAGGTAACCTCATTAATATTCATTTCATCCCTTATTGGATAGTACTTTTGTCTTTGTCGATTCATTGGTCGTCCTCCATTTATATTTAGATCGAAAATTGTGTTTGACCTTTGACATAAGACTTACCTGAATAGACCTAGTAGTAGTGTAGAGTAGATTGTAGTAATTACCGATAGAGCCCGTGCATTGTGTATAAATTTCATGTTGATATTGCTTTTCAGGTTTATGTACTTGCAGTAAAGATGTCTGTCAATTTTACGTAGTAGATAAACCCTGCCCCTGTACATTTTATAATTGCTTATTCCTTGCAAATTATTTATTGAATTTAAAGCGTTAGAAAACATTGATTGAAAAGAAGTACTTTGTCTTGAGAAGTTTGCATTACTAAATATAAAACATTGAACAAAATGGATTAAATTTACGCTACCATTCCCAAACGCAATTAGCTTTTGAAAACATTGAGAAAAGAGGATTACAAGATTTAAATAAACATTGTCGGAAAAGGAGTTTATATTTTTTCAGCTTGTTGCCCATAACTTGCAGGTAGATGCTCCAGATATAATTAATAATTCATCTTTAGACTGAATGTTCCAGATTAGTCCAACACTTTGATTTTACATTAAATGCTCCAGGTATAATTAAAACTTTGGCTCCTGATACATCAAAGCTTCATCATGGCTCCGGATAATAGTAACATTTACTGACGATGTTCCAGATAACAGCTTACATTTGTGTAGCTCCAGGTAACATTGAATAATTATTGATGATGTTCCAGATAACAGTTTACATCCTTGTAGCTCCAGGTAACATTGAATAATTTCAGCTGCTCCGGATACTCGCTTAATTGCTCCAGGTTATTACAGGTAATTTATTACAGGTAATTTAGTTGTTCAACTGTTTGAAAATGTTTTCAGATACCTTTGTCATGATTAACGGCGTGTAACCAATACTTCCAACACTTTAATAGTCCTTGGTTATTCCCCTTTGTTTAATTTCAGAAAACTTTTGTTGTGAAAATAGAAGTTCTACTTTCATAAGAAAAGAGTATTTAGCTTTTGATGTTTGAATAATAGTTTTCGAACACCATATAAACTTGTTTATTGTTTTCGACTTGTCATAAACGTTTTGTGACAAAGCGACTTCAATTTTCCATAGTCCAAGTGTACCCATGCTTATAATACTTTGAGCATTAATGTCCATATTCCATGTTTAATATCTTATATGTGTATAGTGCTTAGCCAATCAATATGTGAAGTGATATTCTCATTTTACAGAAGTGTTTAGATATCGCATAGCGTATCTTCCTCACACTATAGTGATAAATAATTACTGGTACTTTAGCTCTACTTGGAATTTGAGCTGTTCGTGTTGAGCTTTTTGAGGATAAGACTTGAATAGTCTATTGAAGAGAGGCCTTATATTTCATTAGGCAAACATGGCCACAGGAGGAAAAGAGTCTGTGCCTTCAGGCATTACAGAGGATGAAGTTAAGATGCTTCAAGCATTACACTTGCTTGGTATTGAGCCAACACTTAAGACGCCAGAGGATGTGGCGAAAGTGTTTCATGCTTTTGGGGGCATTAAGTCTGAGCCAGTTGCTCATAAGGAGGAAACAACCCCCGGTAGTTTTCACTACCCGAAGCTGTCCATATTTTTCGGAGAGGAGGGGAAAGGAGATGTAACATGGACTGCCTTCAAGTATGAACTCGAGTCATTAATTGAACAGAAGGTGTTCAGTCATGAACAAATTTTATTAGGATTACGGAGATCCTGTAAGGGCAAAGCCGCCGATAGACTACGTAGACTTGGAACCAAAGTGAACTTGCTAGAAATTATCGACAAATTCGACAGCGATTATGGATCTGTAGAATCAAGAGAGGCTGTGATGAGAAAGTTTTACAGTTGTCGCCAGATAGATGAAGAGAGTATTCTCTCGTATACATCCCGTTTAGAGGATATATTTGATAGAGCTGTTCAGTTGAAAGCTCTAAAGAGGAGTGATACCCAGATATTAAAAGAAGTATTTCACGCAGGACTAAGAAGGGATTTAAAGTTGATGTCAGTGTACCAGTTTGATAAGATAGTTGATTATGACGAGCTGAAGAGAGAGGTCAGGAAGTTGGAGTCAAGTATGACAGAGAATGAGTTTGAAGAGAATAGAGCCAAGCCGTGCAAACCGGCTGTAGCTAATAGTGGTCAAAGCAAAGAGTTGGCAGAAATGAAAGAGCTGTTAGTAAGCATTAACAAGAGAATCGAAAGATTGGAGCAGGATAAGAATACAGAAAGTGATCATAATGGAAGTTTTAGAGGTAGAGGAAGAGCGTTTAGAGGCAGAGGTCAAGGATTTAGAGGAAGAGGTGGTAGAAATGACTACCAGCCTCAAAGGCCATTGGGTGGCAGGAACTTTCAGCCAACATGCTGGACTTGTGGTCAGAAGGGTCATTTCCAGCGAGAGTGCCCATCGTCGACGAATGCAGTTTGTTACAACTGCAACAAACCGGGACACAAGCAGTACGCTTGCCCAAAAGAGTAGGCGCTCATTTTGTGGGGTCGAACGTGAGCGGCCATAATGATAAGGATCCCAAGTTAGTTGGACAACCTAATGAGGCTCCAGTTATTATAGAAGGAATTGTATCCACAGCTTTACTAGATACTGGCAGCTGTGTAAGCGTAGTGTCAAAGTCCTTTGTGGAGAAGAACCTCCAAGACATAAAGATACAAGAAATTGGGCAAATGTTAAATATAGAGTGTGCCGATGGTAACCAACTACCATATCTAGGATACATAGAGGTTGACCTAGAGATTCATTCAGGAATTCCAGATTCAGGAGCCAAGAGATGCCTTCTCCTAGTAGTCCCTGATACACCATACTCAGAGAGAACCCCTATTATACTTGGCACAAACGTTCTGAAAGAGTATCTGGACGACTTTAAATCAAGTTGTGGTGACAACTTTCTGCAGAAACCAGGACTGCACACACCTTGGTACCTGTGTTTCAGAACCATTGTGGTAAGGGAGAGGGAGATAAAGAAGAACAATAACGTCATTGCATTGATAAGATGTGCAGAAGCGGAGAAGATCACCCTGCGACCGAACCAAAGTATCACCATTAAGGGCCAAACTGATAAAGAGATGAACTACCCTAATACAACTGCCATAATTCAAGAAACGAAAGAGAGTGGAATTCCTGATTTCATCGACGTAACCCCTACAGCCATACAGTTTGAAAATGGCAGGAGAAAGTTTGTCGACGTAACACTGAGCAACCTCACTACAAACACTGTAACGATTGCTCCTAGGGCTGTTTTATGTGAAGTTCAGCCAGTCAGTGTTACAGAAGAAGTATTTCAAGATATAGCTGACACTACAGACAAGAAACATGATCTGATTGACTCGTTAGCTATGGATCAGAATGATCTACTTACTACCGAAAAGAAGAAAGAACTCAGAGAGTTGCTTTTAAAGCATGAAGATATTTTCTCCAAACATGATGAGGATATTGGTAATTGTGACCTTATCACACACAGAATTGACCTCCTACCTGAGAAGCAGGCACCGTTCAAGCAACCTCACAGAAGAATTCCACCGATGATGATAGAAGAAGTGAGACAACATCTAGAGCAACTTCTATCAGCTGGAATAATTAGAAAGTCCAAGTCCCCATGGGCTAGTAATATAGTCTTAGTTCGAAAGAAGAATGGGTCACTTCGGATGTGTGTCGACTACCGGTGCCTGAACAAAAGAACGATAAAGGACGCATACGCTTTACCTAGGATAGAGGAGATGTTTGATGTCCTGAAGGGAAGCAAGTACTTCAGCACCATTGATATGAAGAGTGGATACCATCAGGTAGAGTTGGAGGAAGATCACAAAGAAAGGACTGCTTTCACCGTTGGGCCACTCGGATTTTACGAATATAACCGAATGCCTTTCGGATTATCGAATTCTCCAGCAACGTACCAGAGGCTAATGGAAGAGTGTCTGGGAGACTATAATATGACAATATGTGTCATATACTTAGATGACCTTATAGTCTTCGCAGATTCATTCGAGGAACACCTGCACAGATTAGATTTAGTCCTAACGCGATTAGCCCAGTGCAACATCAAGCTCTCTCCTGAGAAGTGCATATTCATTCAAGAGAAGGTTAAATTTTTAGGACATGTGGTCAGCGCAGACGGGATAGAGACAGATCCCGAGAAGATCGAAAAGATTAAGAACTGGCCAACACCCAAAACCGCTGAAGAGCTAAGATCGTTTTTGGCGTTTGCGGGATATTACCGTAGATTTATTGCTAATTTTAGCAAAGTAACAAGACCGCTGTCGGAGTTGCTTCCGCCGACATCCAAGAAGAGGGAGGAGTAAGACAGAAGAAGATTTTAAGTGGACAGAGAAGGAGCAGGAAGTGTTCGAAGAGATGAAAGTAAAGCTGTCTTCTCCACCAGTCCTGGCATATCCAGATTTCTCCATTCCCTTTGAGTTGCATACAGATGCTTCTTGTAAAGGTTTAGGAGCGGTATTATACCAAGAGCAGGATGGAAGCAAGCGAGTTATCGCATATGCCAGTCGTTGTTTGACAAAATCAGAGAAGAACTACAGTGCCTTCAAGTTGGAATTTCTGGCTTTGAAGTGGGCTATTACCGAAAAGTTTTCGGATTACCTTTTGTTAAACCATTTCAAAGTTTTAACAGACAACAATCCACTGACCTATGTTCTAACCTCTGCGAAGTTAGATGCTACTGGACATCGTTGGGCTTCAGCCCTCGGAGAGTATTCTTTCGATCTTTACTACAGACCAGGCCTCAAGAATACAGATGCCGACACCATGAGTCGCTACCCCTTTAGCAACAATGAGGAGTTGGAAGAAGTTGATACATATACTATAAAGGCAGTATGCAATTCTGTTGTTCCATCTCCTTACATAGAGACACTTCCGGCTTGTAGTATAGATATCGTCGAAGCCACTGATATTCCAGGGGAAACACTAGCTTTGAAAGATTTAAGAGAGATAAGAAGGATACAAAGGCAAGACCCAATGACAGAAAAATGGAGGAGAGCAGTTATAGACAATGTAATGCCTAAGAAAGTTTGGAACAACAAAGATCTTTCCATGAAAAAGCAGTTTAGGAATTTTAAGATGGAAAGAGGTCTGCTGTTCAGGATGATCAAGGAAGAAGACAAAGAGATAAAGCAGCTAGTTATTCCGTCTGGTCAAAGAGAAGAGATTTTGAAAGGGTTGCACAATGACGTGGGACACCCAGGAAGAGAGAGAACTCTTAGATTACTGAGGGACCGATTTTATTGGCCAGGAATGACGACATCTGTGGACAAGTGGGTCTCAAAGTGTGAGAGATGCCTAAGGAGGAAATCAGCGACTAACGAGAGAGCTCCGTTAGTAAGCATCTCCACTACATATCCATTAGAGTTGGTATGTTTCGACTACCTTACGCTAGAACCAGCTAAAGGAGGTATATCGAACATATTGGTGATCACGGACCACTTCACCAAGTATGCGATGGCTATACCCACACGCAACCAAACAGCGAAGACTACTGCCGAAGCGTTCTTCAACAACTTTGTTGTCAACTTTGGGATCCCGACACGTCTTCATTCGGACCAAGGGGCCAACTTTGAAAGCGACATCATCAAGGAGTTGTGCCACCTAATGAACACCAAGAAGACGCATACAACGCCGTACCATCCCCAAGGAAACGCTGGTCCCGAACGTTTCAACAGAACGCTTCTGAACATGTTGGGTACTCTAGAGCCGTCACAGAAGGAGGATTGGAAGAAGTACATCCATTCATTGGTTTACTTCTACAATTGAACTCCTCATGAGTCTACCAAGTACAGTCCGTATGAACTGATGTTTGGGAGAACGCCAAGATTGCCCATAGATTTAGAGTATGCTGCTATCCTAGACGAAACCACCAGCAAAAGTACAAGAGAGTACATTGACAACCTCAAAGATAGGATTGAGACAACTAGAAAAGTAGTAGAAGCTCACATAGGAAAGGCGAAAGAGAAGCAGAAAACACAGTACGACAAGAGAGTTAGAGGAGCAAAACTGTGTACCGGAGATAAAGTCCTTGTCAAAATTGTGTCCTTTGAAGGAAAACACAAGATCGCAGACAAATTTGAACAAGAGACATACAAGATAGTTGACCAACCACGACCGGAGATCCCTGTGTTTAAGATCAGGTCAGAAGAATCGGCAATGGAGAAAACATTGCATCGAAATCTTTTAGTGAAGATAGAAGATAGTGATGGAGCTGAGGAGCCAGATAGAGCTCAAGCGGAAGAAATAGAGAAGAATGTAGCTACAGAAGATGAAAAGGGAGAAATTGAAGAGGAAATTCATGACGTCATGAGAGAGGAGACCGATGAAGATGACAGTGACAGTGTTTTAGGAACACATTTGTATGGGGACGCCCATGGGTCAGCTGTCATCGGTGCTCAGGAAGTATTGGCAGAGGTGCCAGAAGCAGTTCAGGAAGAAAGTCTTGAAGAGGACCTGGAAATAGATGAGGATGAAGAAAATGTAGATGAAGAAGAAGAGATTGTGACAGGTGGCTTGGATGCAGATCATCCAGTGGTAAAAGATGAAGTGACAGATATACAGGGATCAATAGGTCAAGAAGAGACAGAATTACCAGAGGTGGTGACAGAGATAAATGAAGCAGAAGAAACTGCAGAGGTAACTGTTCCCGAAGTACCAACCCCAGCCCCAAGACGGTCAACTAGACCCAGAAAGCCACCCGACAGATACGGGGAATATGTGTTAAAATCTATGAGTCAACGGCCATTTGACAATAGATTGCATGCGCTAGGGGAGCTGATGAAATCCGGGATAGTGAATAATGTTGATTCAGACACGGCACATAGGTTAATTGCTGCTATAATGGATAAATAATGTTTTAATTTTCAGATATTTTACCGTTTTATCGTTGCAGATCCTGTATTTATCCATTTAATTTTTTTCGTAGGTTGTTGCTGCGAAGTTTGAAGTTGTAGATCAGAAGCTGCGAGGACGCATCACTGAAGAGGGGGAGGAGTATTGCAAATTGTTTATAGAATTTGTAGATGTGATGGTCATCGTATAGTTACATGAATGTACTTAATAATGTTTTTTTTCTGGAATTTCAGGGAATGATGTATGGGGAAATGGTTCTGTTGCTAATATTTTTCTTGAATTTCAGGAAGGATTCATTTCGAGATTAATTTGTCTTTGCAGTTGAAGACATTCAGGAACAGATAATTTTGAAATATTAATGAACCAATTTTGCATTCCAGGTGTGCTGCAATGATGTTGTTTTTAAATTATTTGGATATTTTAGAATAACAGTAGATTGATAGGAACGTAGTTTAGTGATAGTGTTAGGTACGGACAGACGCATGACCGCAGACACAGACATTGGGACAATGACGGGACGTCATTTCTGACAGAGGGGGAGTGTGTAACCCGGTCTGGTTTCACAAAACCCATTTTGTAATGCCGCGTCTTATTGGTCAGTTTTGAGGATTAGTTTTGGCGCACAATTATCAAGTGTTTTCTTTGTCCGGGCATTCCGCTCTTTGATTTCATTCAGAAAGGTTGTACAATTTGATTGATCTTTGAATTTCACAATTCTTTGACTATCGGAGATTTAGATTTAGTAAGGTTTGTATTTGCTTGTTGCATTTTGAAATCGTGTACGAGATGTTGCTTCGTGTTTCTGTAAAGATTCGGATTTGTATTGTTGAGTTTGAGTCGGTTCGCTGTGTTGTTTTCGGTATTCGCGCCCGCTGTCCATTTTACCCTTTCTCCAATGATAACTTTAATCCTAATACCTGTTGACACTAAATCACTTGTTTTGCAGATTTAACAGAATGAGAGATAGTAGAGATATGATGGTGAAGATGGTGTAGAGATGCTTTCAATTCCTTAAATTGGTAAGTTGTAAATATCGTCTGCTGTGATAAATTGTAAATACTCTTTTACCCATGACTGTTTGTAGATTGTGTCTTATGGTTTTTACTTTTAAGAGAGCCTGACACGAACCATCAAGCTTTTTTGGAAACTCAAAAATTTTCGATTTTTATTTTTTGACTTTAAACTGACCACAGCAATGAAACTAGACATATGATGCCATTCATTTTCATTTTTTTTCGTTTTTTCTATTTTTTTGGATTTTTTTGTTGTTGCCATGGATACTGAGAAAATGAAGTGATATTTCACGATTTTGAAGTAGATTTTATTTACATTTACAAATATACAACATACTTTAATACATTATATCATAATTCAATAACATATCAAATTTCACAAAAGAATATTTTTAAAACTTTAAACCTTATATTTATGTTGCTATGGTTACCAAAAGTTGACCTACTTTTCAATAATTCTTAATTTTGAAAAATTGCCCTATTTTAAAATCATTTTTTAAAAATCTGCAACCAGATACATATAAACCACGCAGTGTCTATAATTGAGGAAGAGTTCCTTTACAAGAATCATTAATAAAATTTTGCAGCACTCTGAAGGGAAATGTGTAAAAAATGCCCAAAAATCACAAATTTTGAAAAAAATGAAAAATACCATTAATAGATTTAACCTTAAACATATGCACAGTTTTGATCGTTTTACCTCAAAAACAGCATAAAAACAAATAATCATGTTCAGAAACATGTTATAAGTACTTGGACATTTCCATAGCAACCGTTTTTATTCCCTAGCAACCGTTTCCTTTCCTTAGCAACATCATGAAAAACGCAATTTTAACTAACAAAATACTTCACTCTGACATATAAAATAGGTAATCTTGAAAATAAAATGACTAGAATAATAATCTATAATGTATGAAATTTCACCACTGAAACATCTCAAAGGTTTAAAACATACAGGTATGTTGCTATGGAGACCATAAACAACACATATTCAGACTTTCTCGAATTTGAGAGAAAACCACTTGTATTATGAGGTTTATTTTTCAAAACTGCAACTAGATCAACATGAAACACCTAGTGTTTTATATTGAGGATAAGTATATTTACTAAAATCATCAATATAAATCTGAAGCATTTTTTGGAAAAAAGTGGAAAAATTGCGTGAAATATCGCGATTTTTGGTAAAATCATAAATATCAATACTGGAGTTAAACTCAATCATGTGCACAACTTTGAACTAATGTACTTCAAAAACAACAGTTAAACAATTAATTATGTTGAGAAACAAGTGATAACTACTTTCCCATTACCATAGCAACCATTTTTATTCCTTAGCAACCGTTTCTTTCCCTCAGCAACATCATGAAAAATGGAATTTTTAAGTGACAAAATATTACTTTCTGACATATAAAATAGGTAATCTTGAAAATAAAATGAAAAAATATAGGGTTAAGAAACATGTTAAAAGTACTTAGGAATTACCATAGCAACCATTTTCATTCCTTAGCAACCGTTTCTTTCCCTTAGCAACAGCATTAAAATACGAATTTTGATTAAAAATAAATTCATTTCTGAGCATGAAAACTGAAAAAGAAACTTTGGAGTGGTTTTTTTTCCACCATAATTTTTTTTTTTTTAAAATGTTGAACAGTTTGAAAATTAATGGTTGCTATGGTAAGCCAAAGTTAACACTCTTTCCATTAAATCGTAAATTTGAAAAGAACCCTGATTTAGGACTCTTTTTTCATATCTGCATTTAGGTATACATTAAATGTTTACAAAGGAATAGTCCTATTACAAGAATCACAAATATAAAGTTCTGTAAACATTTTTTTGCTAAAAAAAATTGAAAAGAATACATGAAAGATTCTGAATTTTTGGAAAAATGATAAATATCAATACTGCTAGTTAAAGGTTATCCTGAGCTCAGGACAGCATTGTTATTTTCATTGCAAAAGAAACAAATAAACAAATTATTATGTTGATAAACAAGTAACACATGCATGTTTATTACCATAGCAACTGATTTTATTCCTTAGCAACAGTTTTTCTCTCTTAGCAACAGAATTAAAAACATATTTCTAAGTAACAAAACACTTCGTTTTTAGCTCCACTGGCCGTCAGGCCAGCGGGCTATCGTCATGGCGGTGTGTCCGTCGTGCGTCCGCGCGTCCGTCCGTAAACTTTTTCTTTAAAAATCTTCTTCTCAGAAACTACTAGATGGATTTCAATCAAACTTCACAGGAATGATCATTGGGTGACCCTCTCTCAGATTCCTTCAAAGAATTTGGATAGAATCAGAATAACCTGAGTTATCTGCCCTTTAATATCAAAAATAGCTGGTTTTGACTTTATTTGTACTCTAAAATCTACAAATATTGATCAATCAAGACAAAACAGTATGTAGTGACTATAAGATTTTGCCTGTGTATAATTTTCAGCTTGATCTGAATTTTACATCATGAGTTATGTGCCCTTGAAATTGATAAAATTGCCATTTTCGGCTCTATTTTGACTTTGTTTTCACTCTAGCAACTACAAATATTGACCAATCAAGACAAACTTAAGACAGAATGTGGGTTACTATAATATCTTACCTTGGTATAATTTTCAGCTTGGTCTGAAGTTTACATCATGAGTTATGTGCCCTTGAAATTGACAAAATTGCCATTTTTGGTTCTATTTTGACTTTGTTTTCACTCTAGCAACTACAAATATTGACTAATCAAGACAACTTGTATAGAATGTTGGTTATCATAAGATCTTGCCTCGGTAGAATTTTAAGCTTGATCTGAATTTTACATCATGAGTTGTGTGCCCTTGAAATTGACAAAATTGCCATTTTCGGCTCTATTTTGACTTTGTTTTCACTCTAGCAACTACAAATATTGATCAATTGAAGACTATAAGATCTTGCCGTGGTATAATTTTCAGCTTGATCTGAAATTTTAATCATGAGTTATGTGCCCTTGAAATTGACAAAACTGCCATTTTCGGCTTTATTTTCTCTTTGACAACCATTAGTAACTGTATTCACTAATCAATACAGAACTTTCACAGAATCTTACTGACCGTACAATCCTATTTGCTTGTAATTTTCAGCTTGGTCACGCATTTGCTTGTTTGCGCAGCCTGAACCTTTGAAATTGCATTCAACAAGACAAACAGTCAGGCCTGTGGAGCGCTTCCAGACCGCCAGGGCTGTCTAGTTTAACAAGAAAAGTTTAATTAGCTTCTGAATGTTCATATATTTATCTACAATATACATACTTGAATTCATATACAATATTCTTGAATTCATCACAAAAATATTTCAAAAATTTGTAACTTAACCCTTTTCCCAAACAAGACCTGGTTATGACGTCCCTAATAGAACTGGCTTGGGAAAACATTGACACAAAAGAAGAAACTGCTGATAACCAGCAGTTTCTCAGACATGGGGAAATCCGTCAGACAATCTGACATATCTGATAAAATTTTCCTTGGTCTGATGATTTTTTGCTAATGTCAGTCCAAATGTCTGACACTCCTTTTGATCTGTCAAGACATTGAATGAGATTTCTGTCTGACAAAATTTGATTCGGTCTGACAGATTATTCGGTACTGTCAGACCAAATGTCTGACAAAGATTTCTGGTGTTCTCCAAGTCTGGTTTCTCCTTTTGCATCAATATTTTTGGCTATATTTTACAGTAATCCTATCTTTAAATTAATCCATTTTGTTGTCCACACCATTTTTCAAATTGGACCACCCTAAAATTTTGCCGTTTGGGAAAGGGTTAAACATATGTTGGCAAGGTAACCATGTGTTATTCCCCCCGCCCCTTTCCAAAAGTTAGCAATTTGAAAAAAATACCCTTGTCTTATGTCCGTTTTATTAAAATAGTTAATTAAAAATTGTTATAGGATAAACAAATTATTTATATTTTATTTGTGCTTACAATTATTGAAGAGTCCCATAACAAAATGCATTTTATCTAAAATGTTGAAAAATTGCCCAACTATCTTGATTTTTTCAGAGACTTCATTACCATCATTACAAGATCCAAATTCAAAGAAATGTACATCTTTCAATAATTGTAATTGAATTTTTAGCAAAACAAGAGGGCCAAGATGGCCCTAGATCGCTCACCTGAATACATAGTTGAGATACTGGAGAGACCATGGAATCAATCTTTTAGCATTAGAAGAATACAAGAATAACAATGGCAATTTTGCAAAATTCAAAGGCATAAAACTAAGGACTTTCTGTTCTGAAACAATTTGGAAAGGGCTTAAACCTTGGCTGGGAAAGGGTTTAATCTTACAACAGAAAAGAAATAGACTGTTCAAATTTGAAAGGAGTTGCAGAAGACAAAATTATGTGGGTAAGAAAGGATTCATGAACAACATAGCACAGCAAGAGAAAATGCTGATTATCAGCCTTTACTTCATTTGACTCAATAATTCCCCAAGCCATTTTTAATAGGGACATCATAGGAAAGGGTTTATGCATAAAGATTATCTGTAGCTCCATCCTTTATCAGATAAGAGCTCCATTATCAGATAAGGCAGCCCTTTATTATTGACTTTAGACAGTCTAACTATTTACTTAAGCAGTGATTGCTGATAAGCTGATACCTGGTCAAAATAAATTTGTCTGAATTCCTTACTTGAAAATTCCAAAACCCACAACATAGGGCTTCTTTGCTTGTAAAGTGATGGTTTGAAGTATCCTTGTAGAGGTCCATGAGATGTAAACTCATGCAAAATTTCACGACTCTAGGCCAAACAGTCTTTGAGAAAACTGTCTCTGTGCGAAACCTCTTGAAACCCCACAACATAGGACCACTTCTTCTTGTATTACAATAGTTTGAAGTATTTTGGTAGAGGGTATTGAGACAATGCCAAATATTTTGAAACAAGATATCATCAAGTTAAACATTCCTAACAAATTTCACAATGATTGAGCAAATATTGTAATTCTTACAGAAAAATCAAGATTTGACCCAGTGACCCAGTTTTTGACCTCGCATGACCCAAGTTTTCAATGACCAACAGACATCATCAAAATAAACCTGGGCAATTTTCAAAATAATTGAGCCCAAATTGGAACTTCCAGAGCAAAAGGAAGGGATTCATTACATTTGACCTTGTGACCTAGTTTTTGGCCTCACACAACAAACTTTTTAACAGACCTAAATGTCCAAAAGAAAAACATTCTGAGCCATTTTAACAAGATTTTTGCCAAAATTGACACTTCTTGACTAATAAATGGAGTTCTTGATATTTGCCCTTGTGACCTCGTTTTTGACCTCACATGACCCAATTTTTAACCCAACCTAGATATCCACCGGAAAAACATTCTGAGCAATTTTCACAATATTTGAGCCAAAGTTAAAACTTCTAGAGCAAAAAAGAAGGATTTTATATCATTTGACCTAGTGACCTACATTTTGACCTGGCATGACCCACTTTTTTATATGACCTAGATATTATCAAGACAAAGATTCTGGTCAATTTTCACAATGATTGAGACAATAATGTGACTCCTAGAGCAATAATAAGATTTGACCTAGTGACCTACTTTTTTACCCCATTCTGACCCCGATCCCAATTCTTTGAAGTATTTTGAAAAAGGATGACCCAAGGATCACATCTGTGAAATTTCATCCAATTCTGCCCAGTACTTTAGGAGGAGATGATTTTTTTATAATTGTGGACAGACGGACGGACGGACGGACAGACAGACGGACGCCGGACAACAGACCGATCACAATAGCTCATCTTGAGCACTTTGTGCTCAGGTGAGCTTAAAATGTTTACAGAACTTTATATTTGTGATTATTGTAATATGATTCTTCCTTTGTAAACATTTAATGTATACCTAAATGCAGATATGAAAAAAGAGTCCTAAATCAGGGTTCTTTTTAAATTTACGATTTAATGGAAAGAGTGTTAACTTTGGCTTACCATAGCAACCATTAATTTTCAAACTGTTCAACATTTTTTTTAAAAAAAAATATTTTAGGGTAGAAAAAAAACCACTCCAAAGTTTCTTTTTCAGTTTTCATGCTCAGAAATGAATTTATTTTTAATCAAAATTCGTATTTTAATGCTGTTGCTAAGGGAAAGAAACGGTTGCTAAGGAATGAAAATGGTTGCTATGGTAATTCCTAAGTACTTTTAACATGTTTCTTAACCCTATATTTTTTTATTTTATTTTCAAGATTACCTATTTTATATGTCAGAATGTAATATTTTGTCACTTAAAAATTCCATTTTTCATGATGTTGCTAAGGGAAAGAAACGGTTGCTAAGGAATAAAAATGGTTGCTATGGTAATGGGAAAGTAGTTATCACTTGTTTCTCAACATAATTATTTGTTTAACAGTTGTTTTTGAAGTACATTAGTTCAAAGTTGTGCACATGATTGAGTTTAACTCCAGTATTGATATTTATGATTTTCCCAAAAATCGCGATATTTCACGCAATTTTCCACTTTTTTCCCAAAAATGCTTCAGATTTATATTGATGATTTTAGTAAATATACTTATCCTCAATATAAAACACTAGGTGTTTCATGTTGATCTAGTTGCAGTTTTGAAAAATAAACGTCATAATACAAGTGGTTTTCTCTCAAATTCGAGAAAGTCTGAATATGTGTTGTTCATGGTCTCCATAGCTACATACCTGTATGTTTTAAACCTTTGAAATGTTTCAGTGGTGAAATTTCATATATTATAGATTATTATTCTAGTCATTTTATTTTCAAGATTACCTATTTTATATGTCAGAGTGAAGTATTTTGTTAGTTAAAATTGCGTTTTTCATGATGTTGCTAAGGAAAGGAAACGGTTGCTAGGGAATAAAAACGGTTGCTATGGAAATGTCCAAGTACTTATAACATGTTTCTGACCATGATTATTTGTTTTTATGCTGTTTTTGAGGTAAAATGATCAAAACTGTGCATATGTTTAAGGTTAAATCTATTAATGGTATTTTTCATTTTTTTCAAAATTTGTGATTTTTGGGCATTTTTTACACATTTCCCTTCAGAGTGCTGCAAAATTTTATTAATGATTCTTGTAAAGGAACTCTTCCTCAATTATAGACACTGCGTGGTTTATATGTATCTGGTTGCAGATTTTTAAAAAATGATTTTAAAATAGGGCAATTTTTCAAAATTAAGAATTATTGAAAAGTAGGTCAACTTTTGGTAACCATAGCAACATAAATATAAGGTTTAAAGTTTTAAAAATATTCTTTTGTGAAATTTGATATGTTATTGAATTATGATATAATGTATTAAAGTATGTTGTATATTTGTAAATGTAAATAAAATCTACTTCAAAATCGTGAATTATCACTTCATTTTCTCAGTATCCATGGCAACAACAAAAAAAATCCAAAAAAATAGAAAAAACGAAAAAAAAAATGAAAATGAGTGGCATCATATGTCTAGTTTCATTGCTGTGGTCAGTTTAAAGTCAAAAAATAAAAATCGAAAATTTTTGAGTTTCCAAAAAAGCTTGATGGTTCGTGTCAGGCTCTCTTAATTACAGATTGCTGGAATGTTGTATAGTGTTGATCGGAGAGTACAAGATTGGAAAACTGAGAAATGTGTTAGTTTGATCCTACTCCGGACCAAATCGATACCCCCACCCTCAACCCTGTGGTCGTAAGGATAGTAGTACGACCATCTGGTTATATACTGACTGACTGACTGGCTGACCTACTGACTGACTGAGTGACTAGCTGTCTGACAGACTGAGTGACTAGCTGTCTGACTGACTGACTGGGTGACTAGCTGTCTGACAGACTGAGTGACTAGCTGTCTTACAGTCTGAGTGATTAGCTGACTGACCAACTAACTGACTGACTT
>CAVMGG010000314.1:25000-51150 GCA_963680895.1 Fragum sueziense
ACTGACTGACTGACTGACTGACTGACTGACTGACTGACTGACTGACCGACCGACCGACCGACCGACCGACCGACCGACCGACCGACCGACCGACCGACCGACCGACCGACCGACCCGACCCGACCCGACCCGACCCGACCCGACCCGACCCGACCCGACCCGACCCGACCCGACCCGACCGACCGACCGACCGACCGACCGACCGACCGACCGACCGACCGACCGACCGACCGACCGACTGACCCACCCACAGACCGACCCACCCACAGACCGACCCACCCACCGACAGACTGACTGACTCAGTGACTGACCCACCCACCGACAGACTGACTGACTCAGTGACTGACTGACTGGCTCAGTGAATGACAGGCTGAGCAACTGACTGACCTACTGAGTGACTGGCTGACTGACAGACTTGATGACCTAAAGACAGACTGACTGACCCACTGAATGACAAATTGACCTACTGACTGACTGGCTGATCTACTGACTGACTGACTGATCTCTTGACCTGCTAACTGGTTGACCTACTGACTGACTGACTGGCTGACCTACTGACTGACTGAGTGACTAGCTGTCTGACAGACTGAGTGACTAGCTGTCTGACTGACTGACTGACTGGGTGACTAGCTGTCTGACAGACTGAGTGACTAGCTGTCTTACAGTCTGAGTGATTAGCTGACTGACCAACTAACTGACTGACTTACAGATTGGCTGACCTAGTGACTGCTGAATGACCTAATGACGGACTGGCTGACCCACTGACTGACAGAATGACCTACTGACTGACTGGCTGACCTACTGGCAGACTGACTAACTGACTGACTGATCGATCGACCAAATGACTGACCTACTGAAAGACCTACTGACAGACTGACCTACTGACTGAGAGACAGACTGACTGACCTACTGACTGAATGACTGACTGACTCACAGACTGACTCACTGACTGTGACTGACTCACTGACTGACTCACTGACTGTGACTGACTCACTTACTGTGACTGACTCACTGACTGTGACTGACTGACTGATTTACTGACTGACTGACTGGCTGACATACTGACTGACTGAGTGAGTAGATGTCTGACAGACTGAGTGACTAGCTGTCTGACAGACTGAGTGACTGACTGACCGACCGACGGTAAGACCGACTGACTGACCAACCTACTGAGTGACTAGCTGTCTGACAGACTGAGTGACTAGCTGACTAACTAGCTGACTAGCTGACTGACTAGCTGACTGACTGACTGACTGACTGACTGACCTTATGACTGCTGAATGACCTAATGACGGACTGGCTGACCCACAGACTGACAGAATGACCTACTGACTGACTGGCTGACCTACTGGCAGACTGACTGACTGACTGACTGACTGACTGACTGACTGACTGACTGACTGACTGACTGACTGACTGACTGACTGACTGACTGACTGACTGACTGACTGACTGACTGACTGACTGAGTAGCTGACTAACTGACTAACTGACTGACTGACTGACTGACTAACTGACTGACTGACTGACTGACTGACTGACTGACTGACTGACTGACTGACTGACTGACTGACTGACTGACTGACCGACCGACCGACCGACCGACCGACCGACCGACCGACCGACCGACCGACCGACCGACCGACCGACCCGACCCGACCCGACCCGACCCGACCCGACCCGACCCGACCCGACCCGACCCGACCCGACCCGACCGACCGACCTACCGACCGACCGACCGACCGACCGACCGACTGACCCACCCACAGACCGACCCACCCACAGACCGACCCACCCACCGACAGACTGACTGACTCAGTGACTGACCCACCCACCGACAGACTGACTGACTCAGTGACTGACTGACTGGCTCAGTGAATGACAGGCTGAGCAACTGACTGACCTACTGAGTGACTGGCTGACTGACAGACTTGATGACCTAAAGACAGACTGACTGACCCACTGAATGACAAATTGACCTACTGACTGACTGGCTGATCTACTGACTGACTGACTGATCTCTTGACCTGCTAACTGGTTGACCTACTGACTGACTGACTGGCTGACCTACTGACTGACTGAGTGACTAGCTGTCTGACAGACTGAGTGACTAGCTGTCTGACTGACTGACTGGGTGACTAGCTGTCTGACAGACTGAGTGACTAGCTGTCTTACAGTCTGAGTGATTAGCTGACTGACCAACTAACTGACTGACTTACAGATTGGCTGACCTAGTGACTGCTGAATGACCTAATGACGGACTGGCTGACCCACTGACTGACAGAATGACCTATTGACTGACTGGCTGACCTACTGGCAGACTGACTAACTGACTGACTGATCGATCGACCAAATGACTGACCTACTGAAAGACCTACTGACAGACTGACCTACTGACTGAGAGACAGACTGACTGACCTACTGACTGAATGACTGACTGACGGACTCACAGACTGACTCACTGACTGTGACTGACTCACTGACTGACTCACTGACTGTGACTGACTCACTTACTGTGACTGACTCACTGACTGTGACTGACTGACTGATTTACTGACTGACTGACTGGCTGACATACTGACTGACTGAGTGAGTAGATGTCTGACAGACTGAGTGACTAGCTGTCTGACAGACTGAGTGACTGACTGACCGACCGACGGTAAGACCGACTGACTGACCAACCTACTGAGTGACTAGCTGTCTGACAGACTGAGTGACTAGCTGACTAACTAGCTGACTAGCTGACTGACTAGCTGACTGACTGACTGACTGACTGACTGACCTTATGACTGCTGAATGACCTAATAACGGACTGGCTGACCCACAGACTGACAGAATGACCTACTGACTGACTGGCTGACCTACTGGCAGACTGACTGACTGACTGACTGACTGACTGACTGACTGACTGACTGACTGACTGACTGACTGACTGACTGACTGACTGACTGACTGACTGACTGACTGACTGACTGACTGACTGTCTGACTGACTGACTGACTGACTGACTGACTGAGTAGCTGACTAACTGACTAACTGACTGACTGACTGACTGACTAACTGACTGACTGACTGACTGACTGACTGACTGACTGACTGACTGACTGACTGACTGACTGACTGACCGACCGACCGACCGACCGACCGACCGACCGACCGACCGACCGACCGACCGACCGACCGACCGACCGACCGACCGACCCGACCCGACCCGACCCGACCCGACCCAACCCGACCCGACCCGACCCGACCCGACCCGACCCGACCGACCGACCGACCTACCGACCGACCGACCGACCGACCGACCGACCGACTGACCCACCCACAGACCGACCCACCCACAGACCGACCCACCCACCGACAGACTGACTGACTCAGTGACTGACCCACCCACCGACAGAATGACTGACTCAGTGACTGACTGACTGGCTCAGTGAATGACAGGCTGAGCAACTGACTGACCTACTGAGTGACTGGCTGACTGACAGACTTGATGACCTAAAGACAGACTGACTGACCCACTGAATGACAAATTGACCTACTGACTGACTGGCTGATCTACTGACTGACTGACTGATCTCTTGACCTGCTAACTGGTTGACCTACTGACTGACTGACTGGCTGACCTACTGACTGACTGAGTGACTAGCTGTCTGACAGACTGAGTGACTAGCTGTCTGACTGACTGACTGGGTGACTAGCTGTCTGACAGACTGAGTGACTAGCTGTCTTACAGTCTGAGTGATTAGCTGACTGACCAACTAACTGACTGACTTACAGATTGGCTGACCTAGTGACTGCTGAATGACCTAATGACGGACTGGCTGACCCACTGACTGACAGAATGACCTACTGACTGACTGGCTGACCTACTGGCAGACTGACTAACTGACTGACTGATCGATCGACCAAATGACTGACCTACTGAAAGACCTACTGACAGACTGACCTACTGACTGAGAGACAGACTGACTGACCTACTGACTGAATGACTGACTGACTCACAGACTGACTCACTGACTGTGACTGACTCACTGACTGACTCACTGACTGTGACTGACTCACTTACTGTGACTGACTCACTGACTGTGACTGACTGACTGACTGACTGACTGACTGACTGACTGACTGACTGACTGACTGACTGACTGACTGACTGACTGACTGACTGACTGACTGAGTAGCTGACTAACTGACTAACTGACTGACTGACTGACTGACTAACTGACTGACTGACTGACTGACTGACTGACTGACTGACTGACTGACTGACTGACTGACTGACCGACCGACCGACCGACCGACCGACCGACCGACCGACCGACCGACCGACCGACCGACCGACCGACCGACCGACCGACCGACCGACACGACCCGACCCGACCCGACCCGACCCGACCAGACCCGACCCGACCCGACCCGACCCGACCCGACCCGACCCGACCCGACCCGACCCGACCCGACCGACCGACCGACCGACCGACCGACCGACCGACCGACTGACCCACCCACAGACCGACCCACCCACAGACCGACCCACCCACCGACAGACTGACTGACTCAGTGACTGACCCACCCACCGACAGACTGACTGACTCAGTGACTGACTGACTGGCTCAGTGAATGACAGGCTGAGCAACTGACTGACCTACTGAGTGACTGGCTGACTGACAGACTTGATGACCTAAAGACAGACTGACTGACCCACTGAATGACAAATTGACCTACTGACTGACTGGCTGATCTACTGACTGACTGACTGATCTCTTGACCTGCTAACTGGTTGACCTACTGACTGACTGACTGGCTGACCTACTGACTGACTGAGTGACTAGCTGTCTGACAGACTGAGTGACTAGCTGTCTGACTGACTGACTGACTTGGTGACTAGCTGTCTGACAGACTGAGTGACTAGCTGTCTTACAGTCTGAGTGATTAGCTGACTGACCAACTAACTGACTGACTTACAGATTGGCTGACCTAGTGACTGCTGAATGACCTAATGACGGACTGGCTGACCCACTGACTGACAGAATGACCTACTGACTGACTGGCTGACCTACTGGCAGACTGACTAACTGACTGACTGATCGATCGACCAAATGACTGACCTACTGAAAGACCTACTGACAGACTGACCTACTGACTGAGAGACAGACTGACTGACCTACTGACTGAATGACTGACTGACTCACAGACTGACTCACTGACTGTGACTGACTCACTGACTGACTCACTGACTGTGACTGACTCACTTACTGTGACTGACTCACTGACTGTGACTGAATGACTGATTTACTGACTGACTGACTGGCTGACATACTGACTGACTGAGTGAGTAGATGTCTGACAGACTGAGTGACTAGCTGTCTGACAGACTGAGTGACTGACTGACCGACCGACGGTAAGACCGACTGACTGACCAACCTACTGAGTGACTAGCTGTCTGACAGACTGAGTGACTAGCTGACTAACTAGCTGACTAGCTGACTGACTAGCTGACTGACTGACTGACTGACTGACCTTATGACTGCTGAATGACCTAATGACGGACTGGCTGACCCACAGACTGACAGAATGACCTACTGACTGACTGGCTGACCTACTGGCAGACTGACTGACTGACTGACTGACTGACTGACTGACTGACTGACTGACTGACTGACTGACTGACTGACTGACTGACTGACTGACTGACTGACTGACTGACTGACTGACTGACTGACTGACTGACTGACTGACTGACTGACTGACTGAGTAGCTGACTAACTGACTAACTGACTGACTGACTGACTGACTAACTGACTGACTGACTGACTGACTGACTGACTGACTGACTGACTGACTGACTGACTGACTGACTGACTGACTGACCGACCGACCGACCGACCGACAGCCCGACCGACCGACCGACCGACCGACCGACCGACCGACCCGACCCGACCCGACCCGACCCGACCCGACCCGACCCGACCCGACCCGACCCGACCGACCGACCGACCGACCGACCGACCGACTGACCCACCCACAGACCGACCCACCCACAGACCGACCCACCCACCGACAGACTGACTGACTCAGTGACTGACCCACCCACCGACAGACTGACTGACTCAGTGACTGACTGACTGGCTCAGTGAATGACAGGCTGAGCAACTGACTGACCTACTGAGTGACTGGCTGACTGACAGACTTGATGACCTAAAGACAGACTGACTGATCCACTGAATGACAAATTGACCTACTGACTGACTGGCTGATCTACTGACTGACTGACTGATCTCTTGACCTGCTAACTGGTTGACCTACTGACTGACTGACTGGCTGACCTACTGACTGACTGAGTGACTAGCTGTCTGACAGACTGAGTGACTAGCTGTCTGACTGACTGACTGGGTGACTAGCTGTCTGACAGACTGAGTGACTAGCTGTCTTACAGTCTGAGTGATTAGCTGACTGACCAACTAACTGACTGACTTACAGATTGGCTGACCTAGTGACTGCTGAATGACCTAATGACGGACTGGCTGACCCACTGACTGACAGAATGACCTACTGACTGAATGGCTGACCTACTGGCAGACTGACTAACTGACTGACTGATCGATCGACCAAATGACTGACCTACTGAAAGACCTACTGACAGACTGACCTACTGACTGAGAGACAGACTGACTGACCTACTGACTGAATGACTGACTGACTGACTCACAGACTGACTCACTGACTGTGACTGACTCACTGACTGACTCACTGACTGTGACTGACTCACTTACTGTGACTGACTCACTGACTGTGACTGACTGACTGATTTACTGACTGACTGACTGGCTGACATACTGACTGACTGAGTGAGTAGATGTCTGACAGACTGAGTGACTAGCTGTCTGACAGACTGAGTGACTGACTGACCGACCGACGGTAAGACCGACTGACTGACCAACCTA
Organism: Fragum sueziense; assembly: GCA_963680895.1. NCBI lineage: Eukaryota > Metazoa > Mollusca > Bivalvia > Cardiida > Cardiidae > Fragum > Fragum sueziense. The sequence goes on from CAVMGG010000314.1 coordinate 31,947, forward strand.
CTGAGTGACTAGCTGTCTGACAGACTGAGTGACTAGCTGACTAACTAGCTGACTAGCTGACTGACTAGCTGACTGACTGACTGACTGACTGACTGACCTTATGACTGCTGAATGACCTAATGACGGACTGGCTGACCCACAGACTGACAGAATGACCTACTGACTGACTGGCTGACCTACTGGCAGACTGACTGACTGACTGACTGACTGACTGACTGACTGACTGACTGACTGACTGACTGACTGACTGACTGACTGACTGACTGACTGACTGACTGACTGACTGACTGACTGACTGACTGACTGAGCTGACTAACTGACTAACTGACTGACTGACTGACTGACTAACTGACTGACTGACTGACTGACTGACTGACTGACTGACTGACTGACTGACTGACCGACCGACCGACCGACCGACCGACTGACCGACCGACCGACCGACCGACCGACCGACCGACCGACCGACCCGACCCGACCCGACCCGACCCGACCCGACCCGACCCGACCCGACCCGACCCGACCCGACCCGACCCGACCCGACCCGACCCGACCGACCGACCGACCGACCGACCGACCGACCGACCGACCGACCGACCGACTGACCGACCGACTGACCCACCCACAGACCGACCCACCCACAGACCGACCCACCCACCGACAGACTGACTGACTCAGTGACTGACCCACCCACCGACAGACTGACTGACTCAGTGACTGACTGACTGGCTCAGTGAATGACAGGCTGAGCAACTGACTGACCTACTGAGTGACTGGCTGACTGACAGACTTGATGACCTAAAGACAGACTGACTGACCCACTGAATGACAAATTGACCTACTGACTGACTGGCTGATCTACTGACTGACTGACTGATCTCTTGACCTGCTAACTGGTTGACCTACTGACTGACTGACTGGCTGACCTACTGACTGACTGAGTGACTAGCTGTCTGACAGACTGAGTGACTAGCTGTCTGACTGACTGACTGGGTGACTAGCTGTCTGACAGACTGAGTGACTAGCTGTCTTACAGTCTGAGTGATTAGCTGACTGACCAACTAACTGACTGACTTACAGATTGGCTGACCTAGTGACTGCTGAATGACCTAATGACGGACTGGCTGACCCACTGACTGACAGAATGACCTACTGACTGATTGGCTGACCTACTGGCAGACTGACTAACTGACTGACTGATCGATCGACCAAATGACTGACCTACTGAAAGACCTACTGACAGACTGACCTACTGACTGAGAGACAGACTGACTGACCTACTGACTGAATGACTGACTGACTCAGAGACTGACTCACTGACTGTGACTGACTCACTGACTGACTCACTGACTGTGACTGACTCACTTACTGTGACTGACTCACTGACTGTGACTGACTGACTGATTTACTGACTGACTGACTGGCTGACATACTGACTGACTGAGTGAGTAGATGTATGACAGACTGAGTGACTAGCTGTCTGACAGACTGAGTGACTGACTGACCGACCGACGGTAAGACCGACTGACTGACCAACCTACTGAGTGACTAGCTGTCTGACAGACTGAGTGACTAGCTGACTAACTAGCTGACTAGCTGACTGACTAGCTGACTGACTGACTGACTGACTGACTGACCTTATGACTGCTGAATGACCTAATGACGGACTGGCTGACCCACAGACTGACAGAATGACCTACTGACTGACTGGCTGACCTACTGGCAGACTGACTGACTGACTGACTGACTGACTGACTGACTGACTGACTGACTGACTGACTGACTGACTGACTGACTGACTGACTGACTGACTGACTGACTGACTGACTGACTGACTGACTGACTGACTGGCTGACTGACTGACTGACTGACTGACTGACTGACTGACTGACTGACTGACTGAGTAGCTGACTAACTGACTAACTGACTGACTGACTGACTGACTAACTGACTGACTGACTGACTGACTGACTGACTGACTGACTGACTGACTGACTGACTGACTGACCGACCGACCGACCGACCGACCGACCGACCGACCGACCGACCGACCGACTGACCGACCGACCGACCGACCGACCGACCGACCGACCGACCGACCGACCCGACCCGACCCGACCCGACCCGACCCGACCCGACCCGACACGACCGACCGACCGACCGACCGACCGACTGACCCACCCACAGACCGACCCACCCACAGACCGACCCACCCACCGACAGACTGACTGACTCAGTGACTGACCCACCCACCGACAGACTGACTGACTCAGTGACTGACTGACTGGCTCAGTGAATGACAGGCTGAGCAACTGACTGACCTACTGAGTGACTGGCTGACTGACAGACTTGATGACCTAAAGACAGACTGACTGACCCACTGAATGACAAATTGACCTACTGACTGACTGGCTGATCTACTGACTGACTGACTGATCTCTTGACCTGCTAACTGGTTGACCTACTGACTGACTGACTGGCTGACCTACTGACTGACTGAGTGACTAGCTGTCTGACAGACTGAGTGACTAGCTGTCTGACTGACTGACTGGGTGACTAGCTGTCTGACAGACTGAGTGACTAGCTGTCTTACAGTCTGAGTGATTAGCTGACTGACCAACTAACTGACTGACTTACAGATTGGCTGACCTTGTGACTGCTGAATGACCTAATGACGGACTGGCTGACCCACTGACTGACAGAATGACCTACTGACTGACTGGCTGACCTACTGGCAGACTGACTAACTGACTGACTGATCGATCGACCAAATGACTGACCTACTGAAAGACCTACTGACAGACTGACCTACTGACTGAGAGACAGACTGACTGACCTACTGACTGAATGACTGACTGACTCACAGACTGACTCACTGACTGTGACTGACTCACTGACTGACTCACTGACTGTGACTGACTCACTTACTGTGACTGACTCACTGACTGTGACTGACTGACTGATTTACTGACTGACTGACTGGCTGACATACTGACTGACTGAGTGAGTAGATGTCTGACAGACTGAGTGACTAGCTGTCTGACAGACTGAGTGACTGACTGACCGACCGACGGTAAGACCGACTGACTGACCAACCTACTGAGTGACTAGCTGTCTGACAGACTGAGTGACTAGCTGACTAACTAGCTGACTAGCTGACTGACTAGCTGACTGACTGACTGACTGACTGACTGACCTTATGACTGCTGAATGACCTAATGACGGACTGGCTGACCCACAGACTGACAGAATGACCTACTGACTGACTGGCTGACCTACTGGCAGACTGACTGACTGACTGACTGACTGACTGACTGACTGACTGACTGACTGACTGACTGACTGACTGACTGACTGACTGACTGACTGACTGACTGACTGACTGACTGACTGACTGACTGACTGACTGACTGACTGACTGACTGACTGACTGACTGACTGTGTAGCTGACTAACTGACTAACTGACTGACTGACTGACTGACTAACTGACTGACTGACTGACTGACTGACTGACTGACTGACTGACTGACTGACCGACCGACCGACCGACCGACCGACCGACCGACCGACCGACCGACCGACCGACCGACCGACCGACCAACCGACCGACCCGACCCGACCCGACCCGACCCGATCCGACCCGACCCGACCCGACCCGACCCGACCCGACCCGACCCGACCCGACTCGACCCGACCCGACCCGACCCGACCGACCGACCGACCGACCGACCGACCGACCGACCGACCGACCGACCGACTGACCCACCCACAGACCGACCCACCCACAGACCGACCCACCCACCGACAGACTGACTGACTCAGTGACTGACCCACCCACCGACAGACTGACTGACTCAGTGACTGACTGACTGGCTCAGCGAATGACAGGCTGAGCAACTGACTGACCTACTGAGTGACTGGCTGACTGACAGACTTGATGACCTAAAGACAGACTGACTGACCCACTGAATGACAAATTGACCTACTGACTGACTGGCTGATCTACTGACTGACTGACTGATCTCTTGACCTGCTAACTGGTTGACCTACTGACTGACTGACTGGCTGACCTACTGACTGACTGAGTGACTAGCTGTCTGACAGACTGAGTGACTAGCTGTCTGACTGACTGACTGGGTGACTAGCTGTCTGACAGACTGAGTGACTAGCTGTCTTACAGTCTGAGTGATTAGCTGACTGACCAACTAACTGACTGACTTACAGATTGGCTGACCTAGTGACTGCTGAATGACCTAATGACGGACTGGCTGACCCACTGACTGACAGAATGACCTACTGACTGACTGGCTGACCTACTGGCAGACTGACTAACTGACTGACTGATCGATCGACCAAATGACTGACCTACTGAAAGACCTACTGACAGACTGACCTACTGACTGAGAGACAGACTGACTGACCTACTGACTGAATGACTGACTGACTCACAGACTGACTCACTGACTGTGACTGACTCACTGACTGACTCACTGACTGTGACTGACTCACTTACTGTGACTGACTCACTGACTGTGACTGACTGACTGATTTACTGACTGACTGACTGGCTGACATACTGACTGACTGAGTGAGTAGATGTCTGACAGACTGAGTGACTAGCTGTCTGACAGACTGAGTGACTGACTGACCAACCGACGGTAAGACCGACTGACTGACCAACCTACTGAGTGACTAGCTGTCTGACAGACTGAGTGACTAGCTGACTAACTAGCTGACTAGCTGACTGACTAGCTGACTGACTGACTGACTGACTGACTGACCTTATGACTGCTGAATGACCTAATGACGGACTGGCTGACCCACAGACTGACAGAATGACCTACTGACTGACTGGCTGACCTACTGGCAGACTGACTGACTGACTGACTGACTGACTGACTGACTGACTGACTGACTGACTGACTGACTGACTGACTGACTGACTGACTGACTGACTGACTGACTGACTGACTGACTGACTGACTGACTGACTGACTGACTGACTGACTGACTGACTGACTGACTGACTGACTGACTGACTGACTGACTGACTGACTGACTGACTGACTGACTGACTGACTGAGTAGCTGACTAACTGACTAACTGACTAACTGACTGACTGACTGACTGACTAACTGACTGACTGACTGACTGACTGACTGACTGACTGACTGACTGACTGACTGACTGACTGACTGACTGACCGACCGACCGACCGACCGACCGACCGACCGACCGACCGACCGACTGACCGACCGACCGACCGACCGACCGACCGACCGACCCGACCCGACCCGACCCGACCCGACCCGACCCGACCCGACACGACCGACCGACCGACCGACCGACCGACTGACCCACCCACAGACCGACCCACCCACAGACCGACCCACCCACCGACAGACTGACTGACTCAGTGACTGACCCACCCACCGACAGACTGACTGACTCAGTGACTGACTGACTGGCTCAGTGAATGACAGGCTGAGCAACTGACTGACCTACTGAGTGACTGGCTGACTGACAGACTTGATGACCTAAAGACAGACTGACTGACCCACTGAATGACAAATTGACCTACTGACTGACTGGCTGATCTAATGACTGACTGACTGATCTCTTGACCTGCTAACTGGTTGACCTACTGACTGACTGACTGGCTGACCTACTGACTGACTGAGTGACTAGCTGTCTGACAGACTGAGTGACTAGCTGTCTGACTGACTGACTGGGTGACTAGCTGTCTGACAGACTGAGTGACTAGCTGTCTTACAGTCTGAGTGATTAGCTGACTGACCAACTAACTGACTGACTTACAGATTGGCTGACCTTGTGACTGCTGAATGACCTAATGACGGACTGGCTGACCCACTGACTGACAGAATGACCTACTGACTGACTGGCTGACCTACTGGCAGACTGACTAACTGACTGACTGATCGATCGACCAAATGACTGACCTACTGAAAGACCTACTGACAGACTGACCTACTGACTGAGAGACAGACTGACTGACCTACTGACTGAATGACTGACTGACTCACAGACTGACTCACTGACTGTGACTGACTCACTGACTGACTCACTGACTGTGACTGACTCACTTACTGTGACTGACTCACTGACTGTGACTGACTGACTGATTTACTGACTGACTGACTGGCTGACATACTGACTGACTGAGTGAGTAGATGTCTGACAGACTGAGTGACTAGCTGTCTGACAGACTGAGTGACTGACTGACCGACCGACGGTAAGACCGACTGACTGACCAACCTACTGAGTGACTAGCTGTCTGACAGACTGAGTGACTAGCTGACTAACTAGCTGACTAGCTGACTGACTAGCTGACTGACTGACTGAATGACTGACTGACCTTATGACTGCTGAATGACCTAATGACGGACTGGCTGACCCACAGACTGACAGAATGACCTACTGACTGACTGGCTGACCTACTGGCAGACTGACTGACTGACTGACTGACTGACTGACTGACTGACTGACTGACTGACTGACTGACTGACTGACTGACTGACTGACTGACTGACTGACTGACTGACTGACTGACTGACTGACTGACTGAGTAGCTGACTAACTGACTAACTGACTGACTGACTGACTGACTAACTGACTGACTGACTGACTGACTGACTGACTGACTGACTGACTGACTGACCGACCGACCGACCGACCGACCGACCGACCGACCGACCGACCGACCGACCGACCGACCGACCGACCGACCGACCAACCGACCGACCCGACCCGACCCGACCCGACCCGATCCGACCCGACCCGACCCGACCCGACCCGACCCGACCCGACCCGACCCGACCCGACCCGACCCGACCCGACCCGACCCGACCGACCGACCGACCGACCGACCGACCGACCGACCGACCGACCGACCGACTGACCCACCCACAGACCGACCCACCCACAGACCGACCCACCCACCGACAGACTGACTGACTCAGTGACTGACCCACCCACCGACAGACTGACTGACTCAGTGACTGACTGACTGGCTCAGTGAATGACAGGCTGAGCAACTGACTGACCTACTGAGTGACTGGCTGACTGACAGACTTGATGACCTAAAGACAGACTGACTGACCCACTGAATGACAAATTGACCTACTGACTGACTGGCTGATCTACTGACTGACTGACTGATCTCTTGACCTGCTAACTGGTTGACCTACTGACTGACTGACTGGCTGACCTACTGACTGACTGAGTGACTAGCTGTCTGACAGACTGAGTGACTAGCTGTCTGGCTGACTGACTGGGTGACTAGCTGTCTGACAGACTGAGTGACTAGCTGTCTTACAGTCTGAGTGATTAGCTGACTGACCAACTAACTGACTGACTTACAGATTGGCTGACCTAGTGACTGCTGAATGACCTAATGACGGACTGGCTGACCCACTGACTGACAGAATGACCTACTGACTGACTGGCTGACCTACTGGCAGACTGACTAACTGACTGACTGATCGATCGACCAAATGACTGACCTACTGAAAGACCTACTGACAGACTGACCTACTGACTGAGAGACAGACTGACTGACCTACTGACTGAATGACTGACTGACTCACAGACTGACTCACTGACTGTGACTGACTCACTGACTGACTCACTGACTGTGACTGACTCACTTACTGTGACTGACTCACTGACTGTGACTGACTGACTGATTTACTGACTGACTGACTGGCTGACATACTGACTGACTGAGTGAGTAGATGTCTGACAGACTGAGTGACTAGCTGTCTGACAGACTGAGTGACTGACTGACCAACCGACGGTAAGACCGACTGACTGACCAACCTACTGAGTGACTAGCTGTCTGACAGACTGAGTGACTAGCTGACTAACTAGCTGACTAGCTGACTGACTAGCTGACTGACTGACTGACTGACTGACCTTATGACTGCTGAATGACCTAATGACGGACTGGCTGACCCACAGACTGACAGAATGACCTACTGACTGACTGGCTGACCTACTGGCAGACTGACTGACTGACTGACTGACTGACTGACTGACTGACTGACTGACTGACTGACTGACTGACTGACTGACTGACTGACTGACTGACTGACTGACTGACTGACTGACTGACTGACTGACTGACTGACTGAGTAGCTGACTAACTGACTAACTGACTGACTGACTGACTGACTAACTGACTGACTGACTGACTGACTGACTGACTGACTGACTGACTGACTGACCGACCGACCGACCGACCGACCGACCGACCGACCGACCGACCGACCGACCGACCGACCGACCGACCGACCGACCGACCGACCCGACCCGACCCGACCCGACCCGACCCGACCCGACCCGACCCGACCCGACCCGACCCGACCCGACCCGACCCGACCCGACCCGACCCGACCCGACCGACCGACCGACCGACCGACCGACCGACCGACCGACTGACCCACCCACAGACCGACCCACCCACAGACCGACCCACCCACCGACAGACTGACTGACTCAGTGACTGACCCACCCACCGACAGACTGACTGACTCAGTGACTGACTGACTGGCTCAGTGAATGACAGGCTGAGCAACTGACTGACCTACTGAGTGACTGGCTGACTGACAGACTTGATGACCTAAAGACAGACTGACTGACCCACTGAATGACAAATTGACCTACTGACTGACTGGCTGATCTACTGACTGACTGACTGATCTCTTGACCTGCTAACTGGTTGACCTACTGACTGACTGACTGGCTGACCTACTGACTGACTGAGTGACTAGCTGTCTGACAGACTGAGTGACTAGCTGTCTGACTGACTGACTGGGTGACTAGCTGTCTGACAGACTGAGTGACTAGCTGTCTTACAGTCTGAGTGATTAGCTGACTGACCAACTAACTGACTGACTTACAGATTGGCTGACCTAGTGACTGCTGAATGACCTAATGACGGACTGACTGACCCACTGACTGACAGAATGACCTACTGACTGACTGGCTGACCTACTGGCAGACTGACTAACTGACTGACTGATCGATCGACCAAATGACTGACCTACTGAAAGACCTACTGACAGACTGACCTACTGACTGAGAGACAGACTGACTGACCTACTGACTGAATGACTGACTGACTCACAGACTGACTCACTGACTGTGACTGACTCACTGACTGACTCACTGACTGTGACTGACTCACTTACTGTGACTGACTCACTGACTGTGACTGACTGACTGATTTACTGAATGACTGACTGGCTGACATACTGACTGACTGAGTGAGTAGATGTCTGACAGACTGAGTGACTAGCTGTCTGACAGACTGAGTGACTGACTGACCGACCGACGGTAAGACCGACTGACTGACCAACCTACTGAGTGACTAGCTGTCTGACAGACTGAGTGACTAGCTGACTAATTAGCTGACTAGCTGACTGACTAGCTGACTGACTGACTGACTGACTGACTGACCTTATGACTGCTGAATGACGTAATGACGGACTGGCTGACCCACAGACTGACAGAATGACCTACTGACTGACTGGCTGACCTACTGGCAGACTGACTGACTGACTGACTGACTGACTGACTGACTGACTGACTGACTGACTGACTGACTGACTGACTGACTGACTGACTGACTGACTGACTGACTGACTGACTGACTGACTGACTGACTGACTGAGTAGCTGACTAACTGACTAACTGACTGACTGACTGACTGACTAACTGACTGACTGACTGACTGACTGACTGACTGACTGACTGACTGACTGACCGACCGACCGACCGACCGACCGACCGACCGACCGACCGACCGACCGACCGACCGACGGACCGACCGACCGACCCGACCCGACCCGACCCGACCCGACCCGACCCGACCCGACCCGACCCGACCCGACCCGACCCGACCCGACCCGACCCGACCCGACCGACCGACCGACCGACCGACCGACCGACCGACCGACTGACCCACCCACAGACCGACCCACCCACAGACCGACCCACCCACCGACAGACTGACTGACTCAGTGACTGACCCACCCACCGACAGACTGACTGACTCAGTGACTGACTGACTGGCTCAGTGAATGACAGGCTGAGCAACTGACTGACCTACTGAGTGACTGGCTGACTGACAGACTTGATGACCTAAAGACAGACTGACTGATCCACTGAATGACAAATTGACCTACTGACTGACTGGCTGATCTACTGACTGACTGACTGATCTCTTGACCTGCTAACTGGTTGACCTACTGACTGACTGACTGGCTGACCTACTGACTGACTGAGTGACTAGCTGTCTGACAGACTGAGTGACTAGCTGTCTGACTGACTGACTGGGTGACTAGCTGTCTGACAGACTGAGTGACTAGCTGTCTTACAGTCTGAGTGATTAGCTGACTGACCAACTAACTGACTGACTTACAGATTGGCTGACCTAGTGACTGCTGAATGACCTAATGACGGACTGGCTGACCCACTGACTGACAGAATGACCTACTGACTGACTGGCTGACCTACTGGCAGACTGACTAACTGACTGACTGATCGATCGACCAAATGACTGACCTACTGAAAGACCTACTGACAGACTGACCTACTGACTGAGAGACAGACTGACTGACCTACTGACTGAATGACTGACTGACTCACAGACTGACTCACTGACTGTGACTGACTCACTGACTGACTCACTGACTGTGACTGACTCACTTACTGTGACTGACTCACTGACTGTGACTGACTGACTGATTTACTGACTGACTGACTGGCTGACATACTGACTGACTGAGTGAGTAGATGTCTGACAGACTGAGTGACTAGCTGTCTGACAGACTGAGTGACTGACTGACCGACCGACGGTAAGACCGACTGACTGACCAACCTACTGAGTGACTAGCTGTCTGACAGACTGAGTGACTAGCTGACTAACTAGCTGACTAGCTGACTGACTTGCTGACTGACTGACTGACTGACTGACTGACCTTATGACTGCTGAATGACCTAATGACGGACTGGCTGACCCACAGACTGACAGAATGACCTACTGACTGACTGGCTGACCTACTGGCAGACTGACTGACTGACTGACTGACTTACTGACTGACTGACTGACTGACTGACTGACTGACTGACTGACTGACTGACTGACTGACTGACTGACTGACTGACTGACTGACTGACTGACTGACTGACTGACTGACTGACTGACTGACTGACTGACTGACTGAGTAGCTGACTAACTGACTAACTGACTGACTGACTGACTGACTAACTGACTGACTGACTGACTGACTGACTGACTGACTGACTGACCGACCGACCGACCGACCGACCGACCGACCGACCGACCGACCGACCGACCGACCGACCGACCGACCGACCGACCGACCGACCGACCGACCGACCGACCGACCGACCCGACCCGACCCGACCCGACCCGACCCGACCCGACCCGACCCGACCCGACCCGACCCGACCCGACCCGACCCGACCCGACCGACCGACCGACCGACCGACCGACCGACCGACCGACCGACCGACCGACCGACTGACCCACCCACAGACCGACCCACCCACAGACCGACCCACCCACCGACAGACTGACTGACTCAGTGACTGACCCACCCACCGACAGACTGACTGACTCAGTGACTGACTGACTGGCTCAGTGAATGACAGGCTGAGCAACTGACTGACCTACTGAGTGACTGGCTGACTGACAGACTTGATGACCTAAAGACAGACTGACTGACCCACTGAATGACAAATTGACCTACTGACTGACTGGCTGATCTACTGACTGACTGACTGATCTCTTGACCTGCTAACTGGTTGACCTACTGACTGACTGACTGGCTGACCTACTGACTGACTGAGTGACTAGCTGTCTGACAGACTGAATGACTAGCTGTCTGACTGACTGACTGGGTGACTAGCTGTCTGACAGACTGAGTGACTAGCTGTCTTACAGTCTGAGTGATTAGCTGACTGACCAACTTACTGACTGACTTACAGATTGGCTGACCTAGTGACTGCTGAATGACCTAATGACGGACTGGATGACCCACTGACTGACAGAATGACCTACTGACTGACTGGCTGACCTACTGGCAGACTGACTAACTGACTGACTGATCGATCGACCAAATGACTGACCTACTGAAAGACCTACTGACAGACTGACCTACTGACTGAGAGACAGACTGACTGACCTACTGACTGAATGACTGACTGACTCACAGACTGACTCACTGACTGTGACTGACTCACTGACTGTGACTGACTCACTTACTGTGACTGACTCACTGACTGTGACTGACTGACTGATTTACTGACTGACTGACTGGCTGACATACTGACTGACTGAGTGAGTAGATGTCTGACAGACTGAGTGACTAGCTGTCTGACAGACTGAGTGACTGACTGACCGACCGACGGTAAGACCGACTGACTGACCAACCTACTGAGTGACTAGCTGTCTGACAGTCTGAGTGACTAGCTGACTAACTAGCTGACTAGCTGACTGACTTGCTGACTGACTGACTGACTGACTGACTGACCTTATGACTGCTGAATGACCTAATGACGGACTGGCTGACCCACAGACTGACAGAATGACCTACTGACTGACTGGCTGACCTACTGGCAGACTGACTGACTGACTGACTGACTGACTGACTGACTGACTGACTGACTGACTGACTGACTGACTGACTGACTGACTGACTGACTGACTGACTGACTGACTGACTGACTGACTGACTGACTGACTGACTGGTTGACTGACTGACTGACTGACTGAGTAGCTGACTAACTGACTAACTGACTGACTGACTGACTGACTAACTGACTGACTGACTGACTGACTGACTGACTGACTGACTGACTGACTGACTGACTGACTCACCGACCGACCGACCGACCGACCGACCGACCGACCGACCGACCGACCGACCGACCAACCGACCGACCGACCGACCGACCGACCGACCGACCGACCCGACCCGACCCGACCCGACCCGACCCGACCCGACCCGACCCGACCCGACCCGACCCGACCCGACCCGACCGACCGACCGACCGACCGACCGACCGACCGACCGACCGACCGACCGACCGACCGACTGACCCACCCACAGACCGACCCACCCACAGACCGACCCACCCACCGACAGACTGACTGACTCAGTGACTGACCCACCCACCGACAGACTGACTGACTCAGTGACTGACTGACTGGCTCAGTGAATGACAGGCTGAGCAACTGACTGACCTACTGAGTGACTGGCTGACTGACAGACTTGATGACCTAAAGACAGACTGACTGACCCACTGAATGACAAATTGACCTACTGACTGACTGGCTGATCTACTGACTGACTGACTGATCTCTTGACCTGCTAACTGGTTGACCTACTGACTGACTGACTGGCTGACCTACTGACTGACTGAGTGACTAGCTGTCTGACAGACTGAGTGACTAGCTGTCTGACTGACTGACTGGGTGACTAGCTGTCTGACAGACTGAGTGACTAGCTGTCTTACAGTCTGAGTGATTAGCTGACTGACCAACTAACTGACTGACTTACAGATTGGCTGACCTTGTGACTGCTGAATGACCTAATGACGGACTGGCTGACCCACTGACTGACAGAATGACCTACTGACTGACTGGCTGACCTACTGGCAGACTGACTAACTGACTGACTGATCGATCGACCAAATGACTGACCTACTGAAAGACCTACTGACAGACTGACCTACTGACTGAGAGACAGACTGACTGACCTACTGACTGAATGACTGACTGACTCACAGACTGACTCACTGACTGTGACTGACTCACTGACTGACTCACTGACTGTGACTGACTCACTTACTGTGACTGACTCACTGACTGTGACTGACTGACTGATTTACTGACTGACTGACTGGCTGACATACTGACTGACTGAGTGAGTAGATGTCTGACAGACTGAGTGACTAGCTGTCTGACAGACTGAGTGACTGACTGACCGACCGACGGTAAGACCGACTGACTGACCAACCTACTGAGTGACTAGCTGTCTGACAGACTGAGTGACTAGCTGACTAACTAGCTGACTAGCTGACTGACTAGCTGACTGACTGACTGACTGACTGACCTTATGACTGCTGAATGACCTAATGACGGACTGGCTGACCCACAGACTGACAGAATGACCTACTGACTGACTGGCTGACCTACTGGCAGACTGACTGACTGACTGACTGACTGACTGACTGACTGACTGACTGACTGACTGACTGACTGACTGACTGACTGACTGACTGACTGACTGACTGACTGACTGACTGACTAACTGACTAACTGACTGACTGACTGACTGACTAACTGACTGACTGACTGACTGACTGACTGACTGACTGACTGACTGACTGACTGACTGACTGACCGACCGACCGACCGACCGACCGACCGACCGACCGACCGACCGACCGACCGACCGACCCGACCCGACCCGACCAGACCCGACCCGACCCGACCCGACCCGACCCGACCCGACCCGACCCGACCCGACCCGACCCGACCCGACCCGACCCGACCGACCGACCGACCGACCGACCGACCGACCGACTGACCCACCCACAGACCGACCCACCCACAGACCGACCCACCCACCGACAGACTGACTGACTCAGTGACTGACCCACCCACCGACAGACTGACTGACTCAGTGACTGACTGACTGGCTCAGTGAATGACAGGCTGAGCAACTGACTGACCTACTGAGTGACTGGCTGACTGACAGACTTGATGACCTAAAGACAGACTGACTGACCCACTGAATGACAAATTGACCTACTGACTGACTGGCTGATCTACTGACTGACTGACTGATCTCTTGACCTGCTAACTGGTTGACCTACTGACTGACTGACTGGCTGACCTACTGACTGACTGAGTGACTAGCTGTCTGACAGACTGAGTGACTAGCTGTCTGACTGACTGACTGGGTGACTAGCTGTCTGACAGACTGTGTGACTAGCTGTCTTACAGTCTGAATGATTAGCTGACTGACCAACTAACTGACTGACTTACAGATTGGCTGACCTAGTGACTGCTGAATGACCTAATGACGGACTGGCTGACCCACTGACTGACAGAATGACCTACTGACTGACTGGCTGACCTACTGGCAGACTGACTAACTGACTGACTGATCGATCGACCAAATGACTGACCTACTGAAAGACCTACTGACAGACTGACCTACTGACTGAGAGACAGACTGACTGACCTACTGACTGAATGACTGACTGACTCACAGACTGACTCACTGACTGTGACTGACTCACTGACTGACTCACTGACTGTGACTGACTCACTTACTGTGACTGACTCACTGACTGTGACTGACTGACTGATTTACTGACTGACTGACTGGCTGACATACTGACTGACTGAGTGAGTAGATGTCTGACAGACTGGGTGACTAGCTGTCTGACAGACTGAGTGACTGACTGACCGACCGACGGTAAGACCGACTGACTGACCAACCTACTGAGTGACTAGCTGTCTGACAGACTGAGTGACTAGCTGACTAACTAGCTGACTAGCTGACTGACTAGCTGACTGACTGACTGACTGACTGACTGACCTTATGACTGCTGAATGACCTAATGACGGACTGGCTGACCCACAGACTGACAGAATGACCTACTGACTGACTGGCTGACCTACTGGCAGACTGACTGACTGACTGACTGACTGACTGACTGACTGACTGACTGACTGACTGACTGACTGACTGACTGACTGAGTAGCTGACTAACTGACTAACTGACTGACTGACTGACTGACTAACTGACTGACTGACTGACTGACTGACTGACTGACTGACCGACCGACCGACCGACCGACCGACCGACCGACCGACCGACCGACCGACCGACCGACCGACCGACCGACCGACCGACCCGACCCGACCCGACCCGACCCGACCCGACCCGACCCGACCCGACCCGACCCGACCCGACCCGACCCGACCCGACCGACCGACCGACCGACCGACCGACCGACCGACCGACCGACTGACCCACCCACAGACCGACCCACCCACAGACCGACCCACCCACCGACAGACTGACTGACTCAGTGACTGACCCACCCACCGACAGACTGACTGACTCACTGACTGACTGACTGGCTCAGTGAATGACAGGCTGAGCAACTGACTGACCTACTGAGTGACTGGCTGACTGACAGACTTGATGACCTAAAGACAGACTGACTGACCCACTGAATGACAAATTGACCTACTGACTGACTGGCTGATCTACTGACTGACTGACTGATCTCTTGACATGCTAACTGGTTGACCTACTGACTGACTGACTGGCTGACCTACTGACTGACTGAGTGACTAGCTGTCTGACAGACTGAGTGACTAGCTGTCTGACTGACTGACTGGGTGACTAGCTGTCTGACAGACTGAGTGACTAGCTGTCTTACAGTCTGAGTGATTAGCTGACTGACCAACTAACTGACTGACTTACAGATTGGCTGACCTAGTGACTGTTGAATGACCTAATGACGGACTGGCTGACCCACTGACTGACAGAATGACCTACTGACTGACTGGCTGACCTACTGGCAGACTGACTAACTGACTGACTGATCGATCGACCAAATGACTGACCTACTGAAAGACCTACTGACAGACTGACCTACTGACTGAGAGACAGACTGACTGACCTACTGACTGAATGACTGACTGACTCACAGACTGACTCACTGACTGTGACTGACTCACTGACTGACTCACTGACTGTGACTGACTCACTTACTGTGACTGACTCACTGACTGTGACTGACTGACTGATTTACTGACTGACTGACTGGCTGACATACTGACTGACTGAGTGAGTAGATGTCTGACAGACTGAGTGACTAGCTGTCTGACAGACTGAGTGACTGACTGACCGACCGACGGTAAGACCGACTGACTGACCAACCTACTGAGTGACTAGCTGTCTGACAGACTGAGTGACTAGCTGACTAACTAGCTGACTAGCTGACTGACTAGCTGACTGACTGACTGACTGACTGACTGACCTTATGACTGCTGAATGACCTAATGACGGACTGGCTGACCCACAGACTGACAGAATGACCTACTGACTGACTGGCTGACCTACTGGCAGACTGACTGGCAGACTGACTGACTGACTGAATGACTGACTGACTGACTGACTGACTGACTGACTGACTGACTGACTGACTGACTGACTGACTGACTGACTGACTGACTGACTGACTGACTGACTGACTGACTGACTGACTGACTGACTGACTGACTGACTGAGTAGCTGACTAACTGACTAACTGACTGACTGACTGACTGACTAACTGACTGACTGACTGACTGACTGACTGACTGACTGACTGACTGACTGACTGACTGACTGACCGACAGACCGACCGACCGACCGACCGACCGACCGACCGACCGACCGACCGACCGACCGACCGACCGACCGACCGACCCGACCCGACCCGACCCGACCCGACCCGACCCGACCCGACCCGACCCGACCCGACCCGACCCGACCCGACCCGACCCGACCGACCGACCGACCGACCGACCGACCGACCGACCGACCGACCGACCGACCGACCGACCGACTGACCCACCCACAGACCGACCCACCCACAGACCGACCCACCCACCGACAGACTGACTGACTCAGTGACTGACCCACCCACCGACAGACTGACTGACTCAGTGACTGACTGACTGGCTCAGTGAATGACAGGCTGAGCAACTGACTGACCTACTGAGTGACTGGCTGACTGACAGACTTGATGACCTAAAGACAGACTGACTGACCCACTGAATGACAAATTGACCTACTGACTGACTGGCTGATCTACTGACTGACTGACTGATCTCTTGACCTGCTAACTGGTTGACCTACTGACTGACTGACTGGCTGACCTACTGACTGACTGAGTGACTAGCTGTCTGACAGACTGAGTGACTAGCTGTCTGACTGACTGACTGGGTGACTAGCTGTCTGACAGACTGAGTGACTAGCTGTCTTACAGTCTGAGTGATTAGCTGACTGACCAACTAACTGACTGACTTACAGATTGGTTGACCTAGTGACTGCTGAATGACCTAATGACGGACTGGCTGACCCACTGACTGACAGAATGACCTACTGACTGACTGGCTGACCTACTGGCAGACTGACTAACTGACTGACTGATCGATCGACCAAATGACTGACCTACTGAAAGACCTACTGACAGACTGACCTACTGACTGAGAGACAGACTGACTGACCTACTGACTGAATGACTGACTCAGTGACTGACCCACCCACCGACAGACTGACTGACTCAGTGACTGACTGACTGGCTCAGTGAATGACAGGCTGAGCAACTGACTGTCCTACTGAGTGACTGGCTGACTGACAGACTTGATGACCTAAAGACAGACTGACTGACCCACTGAATGACAAATTGACCTACTGACTGACTGGCTGATCTACTGACTGACTGACTGATCTCTTGACCTGCTAACTGGTTGACCTACTGACTGACTGACTGGCTGACCTACTGACTGACTGAGTGACTAGCTGTCTGACAGACTGAGTGACTAGCTGTCTGACTGACTGACTGGGTGACTAGCTGTCTGACAGACTGAGTGACTAGCTGTCTTACAGTCTGAGTGATTAGCTGACTGACCAACTCACTGACTGACTTACAGATTGGCTGACCTAGTGACTGCTGAATGACCTAATGACGGACTGGCTGACCCACTGACTGACAGAATGACCTACTGACTGACTGGCTGACCTACTGGCAGACTGACTAACTGACTGACTGATCGATCGACCAAATGACTGACCTACTGAAAGACCTACTGACAGACTGACCTACTGACTGAGAGACAGACTGACTGACCTACTGACTGAATGACTGACTGACTCACAGACTGACTCACTGACTGTGACTGACTCACTGACTGACTCACTGACTGTGACTGACTCACTTACTGTGACTGACTCACTGACTGTGACTGACTGACTGATTTACTGACTGACTGACTGGCTGACATACTGACTGACTTAGTGAGTAGATGTCTGACAGACTGAGTGACTAGCTGTCTGACAGCCTGAGTGACTGACTGA
>CAVMGG010000315.1:0-93988 GCA_963680895.1 Fragum sueziense
GGTCACTTTTTGTCCGTCGTCCGTCTGTCTGTCTGTCTGTCTGTCCGTCCGTCTGTCTGTCCGTCCGTCCACAATTTCGTGTTTACACTCTAGCATCTACAAATATAAGCCAATCTTGACCAAACCTGGTAAAAACATGTATGACCATAAGATCCCGGATGAGTTTGATTATGGGTCAGATCGAACCAGAAAGTCCGGAGTTATCTGCCCTTGAATGCGAAAAATAGCTAGTTTTGACATTGTTTACACTCTAGTACCTACAATTATTGATCAATCAAGACAAAACTTTGACACAATGTTGTTGACTATAACACCTCTGATGAGTTCAATTTGCAGTCTGATCGTACTAGAAGGTCTTGAGTTATGTGCCCTTGAAATTGACAAAATTGCCATTTTCGACCATTTTCAACTTTGTTTACACTCTAGCATCTACAAATATTGACCAATCAAGACAAAACTTTAACACAATGTTGGTGACCATAAGATCTCGGATGAGTTCGATTTTCAGTCTGATCGGATCAGAAGGTCTTGAGTTATATGCCCTTGAAATTAACAAAAATTGCCATTTTCGACTGTTTTCAACTTTGTTTACACTCTAACATCTACAAATATTGACCAATCAAGACAAAACTTTGAGACAATATTAGGGACTATAAGATCTTGTATTAGTGTGATTTTCAGATTGATCGGATCATAAAGTCTCGAGTTATACGCCCTTGAATTTGACAAAATTGCCGTTTTCGACTGTTTTTGACTTTGATTACACTCTAGCATCTACAATTATTGACCAATCTAAACAAAACTTTGAGGCAATGTTAGGGACCATAAGATCTTGTATAAGTTTGATTTTAAGATTGATCGGATCATAAAATTAAGAGTTATACGCCCTTGAATTTGACAAAATTGCCGTTTTTGACTGTTTTTGACTTTGTTTACACTATAGCATCTACAATTATTGACCAATCAAGACAAAACTTGGTCACAATGTTACGGACTATATGATCATGTATGAGTTTGATTTTCAGATTGATCGGATCATAAAGTCATGAGTTATACACCCTTGAATTTGACAAAATTGATGTTTTCGATTGTTTCGGACCTTGTTTACACTTTAGCATCTACAATTGTTGTCCAATCAAGACGAAATTTGGACACAATGTTGCTGAACATAAGATCTTGCACCAGTTTGAATTTCAGCTTAATCATAGTAGAATATGCTGAGTTTGCTGAGCCCTTCAAATTGACAAATTTGCTGTTTTCGACTGTTTTTACTCTAACAACGACAAATAGCGACAAAACGAGACAAAATTTGGACACAATGTTGTTGACCATAAGTTTGTTTTCAGTGTTAAAGTCACAAAACTGAACAAAACTGTGGCTCATATCATCTTGGTTCAGGTGAGCGATATAGGACCATCATGGTCCTCTTGTTTCCTGCTTAACATGTATTTTGTACACAAATCCTTATTTCGTCAACATCTATTTTGTCATCTGCATCAGCTCTAGAATTGGATGAATTTGAATCACCCTAAAATGTTGTCATTATACCCCCCACAACAAAGTTATGGGGGGGTATACTGGAATCAGGTTGTCCGTCCGTCTGTCCGTGCCGCTAATCTTGGCGAAGGGGCTGGATTAGTTGGCCAAACGGAGTAAAAGGGCCGCTTCCAGGTTAGGGGCCACGGCCCCTTGTTTATTTGCTCAAACGCTGTCTAGGGGCTGTAAAGATGCATCCATCATGTTTATAAAAAACGGCCCTTAAAAAAGTTGTCCAAAAAATTCTCTCCATGATGTGGACAGTACCATAGATTTTCTTTCTCAGTAAGTGGACAGTTTTTTGTGTCTGGTACCCCATCTTGATTATCGGCAGCGTGCTAGACACGCGAAGTGACGGGAACCAGTTGTGTGGGGTTTACAAATTCACCCTCACGGAGCCTTTGAGTTCAGTTCATACAGGCTGAGGACCTGGGAAAGAGGATGTAAGTGCTGATTTGTTTATGACTATTGTAAATACGATGTTTTGTTATAAAATTTGTTGCAACATAAATGAATGATAGCTTAAATTCAAATTTGATAAGCATGAATTAATAATCACATCGTCAAGTATCATTGTTTACATTCGGTCATTTAGTGCATTTTCAGGAAGGCTTGCTACGAGGTTAAGAAATGAAAATATGTTTGACGGAAGTTATTCAAATCAAATCACACATGCTTTCTCTTATTGCTGTAACGATCAACAGACATAATTACCTGTCGTCGAAGCCTAAGATCGGCGACAATCGATGAAAGGTAGTTGTTACCGACTGTATTTTTTCCTTGCCGTTATTTTTTTCCATTTGGTTCATTCAAAAAACAACAACAACATAGTTGTCAATCAAAACAAAATATCGCCTTATTGGGTCCGTATACCCGATTTTTCCGTTATCCAGACAAATCTAGATTGTCTGTATGGTATTAGAAATAGACAAAAGATGATCCAGCTTTCAATCCTAATTAAGAGATGACTCGAGTGATGTAAATCATGCAAAAACGAATACCAAACAAAAAGTAGGTCAGATTGTTTTTTGCCCAGTTCACTCGATCTTGAAAAATAAGGCCTCATCACTTCAAAATTTCAAGTAAAAAATAATTGCTTCACTGAAGTTCACTGTTGTAGTTAATTTTCGCCTTTCTCAATTATCACTTATGTCAGAAAAAAAATTTAGATTGTAAACATGTCAAAACTTCTGTGAATTTTCAAATTGATTTAATCAGGGTTTTCAATAAGATTTGAAGTAGGAGGCTGAAGAGGAACTGCAGGAGGCTGGGGGGTCCTTGCCTCAGCAGGGGTCAAAGGGGCAGCACTGCTTGTCAAACAATTCTAGGCGGCAGAAATTTGATATCAGGCGGTCAATTTGGCCGCCTGCCGCCTCTTAATGAAAACCCTGTTTAATACTGGGGTCAATATGGGATAAGCTTGTAATAAGGTAAGACCACAGTGGGGAAACTCTAGATATGTTAAAATCAGTGCTCTAGCTACTGAGCTAGGCCTATTTGGAAGGACACTGTACCCTTCCGTGGATGTGTGACGTCCAGCCCCAATGATTGATTTTAAATTTTGCATATACTCGTTCAATTAGCGATCACCGTGGATATATTGTCATCTTTCCTTGATTGATAGCCAAAATTTGCCGTTATCAACAATGGTCCAGGGGTTTCAATAAATTTTTAACCACCAAGGACTCAAGGCAAAGTAAGCAGAGATGTTTCCATCTCAAACACATACAATGTAGAAGGGGGATGATTATAGAAGGATGAAATCCTTTTCATGACTTCTCTCGACAAGTCAACCAGGCAAAATTAGTGATAATACTGATTTGCTATTGACATAGTGCTCAATTTTTCGATAATATGTTGTTGACTTTGATAAGCCTGGGCCCACAAAACAATTTGGCAGTTGAAAACAAATATTGATTACCAAGTAAATCCTCTGTTATATCCAAAACTTGTCGTTTTGCACCCGTTTTGTTTTGCGGTTTAACTTATTTGTGGGTCTTAAATTTATATTTGCAAATTGCATGGAACATCAGACTAGCAAATTTATTATCGTAAGAGCTCTTCTAGAAGTGGTAGCGCTAGTCTGGTTCCCGCCTCTGATACACTATGTCATATTTATTTTACAACATAGTGTATCAGAGGCGGGAACAAGACTAGCACTACCACTTCTAGAAGAGCTCTACCAGCCTAAATCACATGTGGCTAAAGAGTTGTAGTTCTTCATGGTTTGAAGATCAACACATGTACACCATTTTAAGGTAGTCCAACCCCCATGAGATTCATGCGATGTCAGAATTTTTTGTTCAACTTGTTAACATTGTTACATGCATTCAAACTTTTTCGGGTGATGTCGTAAACATTGACTGGTAGAATGGTCCACCTCCGAATGTGAACGATGTTGCCTGAATACTTCAGACCTCGCATGAATCCCACTAGGGTTGGATTACCTTTATTACATGAAAAATCTAAAGGCTTTTATTTGTAATGTTAGACTGAACATGGCATTTGTGCGCTGTTATGTAGAGGCACACAGGGAAGACTAGGCTTATCCCAACTGTGCTGCCTGGTTGAATAAAGGCTTTATTATTATTTATTATTGTTATTATTTATTATGTAATGTAGATAGGTCGTGTGTATCTACTCTACTTTTGCTGTATTTAAACTTTGAAAATTCACACAGTTTAGGGTGCAAATCAAAATTAACCTTCTGTGCTGTTGGATGAAACAATTTTTCTGTACGTGTGTAAAATCACCCTGATTAAAACCCTTTCCCAAACAAGACCTGGTTTTGATGTCCCTAATGAAAATGATAGGGGAAAGTATTGAGACAAAAGAAGAAACTGCTAATTACCAGCATTTTCTCCTTTTGTTTCACTATTTTTTGTTCCATTATACACAAATTCTATCTTTAACAACATCTCTTGTCGTCAGCAGCAGATATCAAATTGGATCACCCTGAAATGTTGTGGTTTGGGAAAGGGTTATGGTAGGTGTATCCTTGGCTTATGTACCGGTACTCAACTGGTTATGGATGGATGAAAAATGCTCTGGATAAGTTGTAAGCACCAAACTGTTCATGTTGGTTCATTTTCTATCAAAGACACATGTTTTGGGGGTATTCCTCAAAGAAATGTAATCAGACCTTTGTTATTATTGTGTTTCATAAATCACTTTACAATGATTTCTACTGTATGTCAAATTCTTTTTAGTCCCCTACTGGCGAAGCCGAAGGGGACTTTAGGTTTGCTCTCTGTCTGTCTAGTCAGTCCGTCTGTCAGTTATCCGAAGAATGAGTTTTCATTCCGGACTTTTTTCTTTAAACGCTGGTAGCTATTGAGCTGATTTTTTTTATGTAGACCTGTATTGATGAGTTACGGAACAAGTATGAGTTTCGTTCCGTTCCAGTGATTTTTGGTGTGTAGACTCGCATTGATGAGTTACAGAACAAGTTTGAGTTTCGTTCCGGTCCAGTGATTTTTGAGGAAGATACAGATGCTGGACTTAAAAAATTACTGGGAAATCACAGTTTTCCGGACTTTTTTTTCTAAATGCTTGTAGGCATTGAGCTCACTTTTGGTATGTAGACCCGCATTGATGAGTTACAGAAGAAGGTTGAGTTTCGTTCTGGTTGAGTGATTTTTGAGGAAGATACGGATGGTGGACTTAGTAAATTACTGGGAAATCTGTTTTCCTGACTTTTTTCTAAACGCTTGCAGGCATTGAACATATTTTTGGTGTAAAGACCCGCAATTGATGAGTTACAAAACAAGGTTGAGTTTCGTTCCGGTCCAGTGATTTTTGAAGAAGATAAGGATGATGACTTAGTAAATTACTGGGAAATCAAAGTTTTCTGGACTTTTTTCGAAATGCTTACAGGTATTGAGCTCATTTTTGGTATGTAGACCCGCATTGATGAGTTACAGAACAAGTTTGAGTTTCGTTCCGGTCCAGTGATTTTTGAGGAAGATACGGATGCTGGACTTAGAAAATTACTGGGAAATCACAGTTTTCCGGACTTTTTTTTCTAAATGCTTGAAGGCATTGAGTTTATTTTTGGTGTGTAGACCTGCATTGATGAGTTACAGAACAAGTTTGAGTTACGTTCTGGTCCAGTGATTTTTGAGGAAGATACAGATGCTGGACTTAGAAAATTACTGGGAAATCATAGTTTTACGGACATTTTTTTCTAAATGCTTGCAGGCATTGAGCTCATTTTTGGTATGTAGACCTGCATTGATGTGTTACAGAACAGGTTTGAGTTTCGTTCTGGTCCAGTGATTTTTGAGGAAGATACGGATGCTGGACTTAGAAAATTACTTGGGAATTACAGTTTTCCGGACTTTTTTTCTAAACGCTCATGTGCAGCTATTGAGCTGTTTTTTTGGTATGTAGACCCGCAGTGATCAGTTATAGAACGGGTTTGAGTTTCGTTCCAGTCCAGTGATTTTTTAGTAAAATATGCATGCTTGACTGAGAAATTTACAGAACAAGCTTGTTGGGTTTTGGTCCATTGATTTTTTAGGCAGATACAGATGCTGGATTTAGAAAATTACTGGGAAATTACACATGTTTTTTTTACTTCTTTTTATACGCCCGTCAAAGACGGGACATATTATGGGATCACCCGTGGCGTCCGGCGGCCGGCGGCCGGCGGCATCCACTTCTTTGTCCGGAGCATAACTCTGTCACCTTAAGTCCGATTGACTTCAAACTTGGCAGTCATATTCTTCTCATCATTACGGAGTGCAGTGCACAAGAACCATAACTCTACCTGGCTTATTTTTTGAGTTATTGCCCTTTGTTGTTTTTCATACTTGAATCTTGTCCGGAGTATATCTCTAAAAGTATAATAGCTAGGATCATGAAACTTCATGGGTGTATAGATCTCACCAAGGGGGAGTGCAGTGCACAAGAACCATAACTCTACCTGGCTTATTTTTTGAGTTATTGCCCTTTGTTGTTTTTCATACTTGAATCTTGTCCGGAGTATATCTCTAAAAGTATAATAGCTAGGATCATGAAACTTCATGGGTGTATAGATTTACCAATGGGGGAGTGCAGTGCACAAGAACCAAAACTCTACCTGGCTTATTTTTTGAGTTATTGCCCTTTGTTGTTTTTCATACTTGAATCTTGTCCGGAGTATATCTCTGAAAGTATAATAGCTAGGATCATGAAACTTCATGGGTGTATAGATCTCACAAAGGGGGAGTGCAGTGCACAAGAACCATAACTCTACCTGGCTTATTTTTTGAGTTATTGCCCTTTGTTGTTTTTCATACTTGAATCTTGTCCGGAGTATATCTCTAAAAGTATAATAGCTAGGATCATGAAACTTCATGGGTGTATAGATCTCATCAAAGGGGAGTGCAGTGCCAAAGAACCATAATTCTAGCTGGTCTATTTTTTGAGTTATTGCCCTTTGTCATTTTTCATACTTCATTTTTGTCCAGGACATATCTCGAAAAGTATAATATCTAGGACCATGAAACTTTTACCAATCTGCTCTCCCTGTCGACATAAAGCAGTGTTACGGGTGTATCTTGTGACAGTTTGACACCTTGTTTAACATTTGTTTATAGTTTTTCATATTCTTAAAAAGTGTGAAAGTGGCGGGGCTAATCTGACTTAGAGAATTCTTATATAATTATTCAAAAATCTTCTGCTTAAGCATTGGGCTAATTTAATTCAAAACTTGGCAGAAATGTTCCTTGCGTGATCCTTTTTAAAACTTTTTCATGGCTTTTTGATTTGTCAAGAAATATGGGCGTGGTAGGGTGAGGCTTATAAGACTTAGAGAAATCATACATTTTTTTTTTTTAAATCAACCATTGGGCCAATTTGAACCAAACTTGGCAGGAATGTTCCTTGAGTGACCCTTTTCATTATTTTGTTCACAGATTCTTAGATCAGTAAAAAATGTGGACTGGACAGGGCGGGTCTTATCTAACAAAGAAAATAGTTATATACTTCCGTAAAAGTCTTCTCTCATTTAACCATTGATCCAATTTAGACCAAACTTGGCAGAAATAATCCCACATGACCATTTTCAAAACTTGTTTGCCTGGCAGGGTGGGGCTAATAGGACTTCAAGAAATCATAAGAAAATTCTTTTGAAAATCAACCATTGTGCCAATTTGAAGCAAAGTTGACAGGAATCCGAATGTTCCTTGAGTGATTCTCTTTATAGACATTTGGTTACAGGTTTTTAGATTTGTTAAAAATGTGGGCCTGACAGGGCGGTGCTATTTGGACTTAGAGAATTTGTTTGAAACTTTACATAGTTGTTGTCCTTGACCCAAGAAAGTTTTTATTTTTCGGGTGACATAGGTCTTTGTTTAAAATCCATTTCTGTGCTCCTACTTGAGAATATTTTGACCTACAGGTTTTTACCCAATGACCAGGACCTATGGAGAGGTATGAGAATATAAAATTAAATGTCAGTCAAAAAAGTCAGCTGAGCAATATAGGGCCATTTTAAAAGGCCCTTTTGTTTGAATTTATTGCTGATAAGCAAAAACCACACCTTTAAAGTTGAGACACAAAATTAATTACAAATTCCATATACATTGGAACTACTGTATGTACCAAAGTGTTTTTTTTTAACACAAAAATATATATGTCTTCTGAATGGCGCATACTTTGGCTGGAAGCGTCATTTAAAAAAAAAACATTTCTTTCTTTGATTAGATTTTTAAGTGGCCCCTTATTTGTCCATATTATTTGATGCATAGTTCATATAGCATGATTCTGTTAAAGTTTTGTTTTCTCAAGAATGAATGGTTTGAATAGTAACAATTATATATTTTGGAAGCATATGTCAGTTCTAACGGTGCCTATAAAGACATAAAAGAAGTAACTGTTAACTAGTTAAGTTTTTGAAAAGAATATAGACTGGCCCCTTGGCAATAACCCTAACCCTAACCCTAACCCTAAATGGCCCTTAAACATGAATCTGTCACACTTTTTGGCTCTGTCCAAAGATGTCTAATGGTATAAGTACTTTACATGCCTCAATAGTAAAGCTTATTGCTTTGTCTTTTATTTTCTGATATGTCCTATCAATTTGGAGAACTGCAATTTATGGGTGCAATTTTCATACAATTTTACAATGTTTTACTTTGTCTCGAGAAGAAACATTTCTTTCATAAGATAAGATTTTTACCTGGCCCCTTATAAGTCCATATGACTTGGTTAATAATTTATATTGCATGATTCTTGTTGGCTTTCCCCCAGGATCTAATGATATGATTTAAATCGTTACAAAAAGTTTTTCCGGAAGCATATGTCAGTTCTTACCTCTTTGTTTCAGAAGGTGTTAGTAAATACACAGAAGATGTTACTGGTATTTAGCCAAGGTGTAAGACAAATATAGACAGAGATGTCACAACTGAAAACACAGCAGATTGTAGGTTAGTGATCATTTATTCAAAGTATTTTGTATATTGCATAGACAGCCTGAATATCATGTATAATGCATAATTTAAAACAATGTGATCCTCAGAAAGAAATAAACTTGCTGTTTATTGTCACCAGTTTTACTGTGAACCATAGATTTCTTTTACGCAAAACCTTCTTCATCCATAGAGTTTGATCGCTAGCATCATCTTTGTCTACAGAAGATTTCTTTTAAAATCAAGATTTTTACCCAGCCCCTTACTAGTTCATGTATCAGTAATTTATATGGCCCTTAAACATGATCCAGCGACACTTTTCGGCCCTGGCCCCTTGTTAGCCCATTTATGTATATGGCCCTCTAAATGTCCAAAGATGTCCAGTGGCCCTTTAATGGTATAAGTACTCAGCATATCTCAACAGTATTACTAATTATTTTGCCATTTATTTTCTGATATATGTTATCAGTTTGGAGACGTGCAATTCATGTGTGCATTTTTCATACAATTTTAGAAGGTATTACTTTGCCTTGAGAAGAAACATTTCTTTCATAAGATAAGATTTTTACCTGGCCCCTTATAAGTCCATATGACTTGGTTAATAATTCATATTGCATGTTTCTTGTTGGCTTTCCCCCAGGATCTAATGATATGATTTAAATTGTTACAAAAAGTTTTTCCGGAAGCATATGTCAGTTCTTAACTCTTTGTTTCAGAAGGTGTTAGTAAATACACAGAAGATGTTACTGGTATTTAGCCAAGGTGTTAGACAAATATAGACAGAGATGTCACAACTGAAAACACAGCAGATTGTAGGTTAGTGATCATTTATTCAAAGTATTTTGTATATTGCATAGACAGCATGACTTTCAAGTTTAATGCAAAATTTAAACCAATTTGATATTAAGAAAGGAATAAACTAGCTGTTTTTGTTACCAGTTTTACTGTGAACCATAGATTTCTTTTACGCAAAACCCTTTTCATCCATAAAGTTTGTTCGCTAGTATCATCTTCGTCTACAAAAGATTTCTTTTAAAATCAAGATTTTTAGCCAGCCCCTTACTTATTCATACATCAATATGGCCCTTAAACATGATCCAGCGACACTCTTTGGTCCTGGCCCCTTGGCCGTAACCCTAACCCATATATGTATATGGCCCTTAAACATGAATATGTCACACTTTTTGGCCCTCTAAATGTCCAAAGATGTCTAGTGGCCCTTAAATGGTATAAGTACTTTGCATGCCTCAATAGTATAGCTAATTGTTTCGTCTTTTATTTTCTGATATGTTCTATCAATTTGGAGAACTGCAATTCATGTGTGCATTTTTCATACAATTTTACAAGGTATTACTTTGCCTTGAGATGAAACATTTCTTTCATAAGATAAGATTTTTACCTGGCCCTTATAAGTCCATATGACTTGGCTTGTAATTCATATTTCATGATTCTTGTTTGTTTTTCCCCAGGATCTAATGATATGGTTTTAATTGTTACAATGATATTTTCGGGGAGCACATATCACTTCTGACTTTTTTGTTTCAGAAGGTGTTAGTAAATACACAGAAGATGTTACTGGTAATAAGCCAAGGTGTAAGACAAATATAGACAGAGATGTCACAACTGAAAACACAGCAGATTGTAGGTTAGTGATCATTTATTCAAAGTATTTTGTATATTGCATAGACAGTCTGAATATCATGTATAATGCATAATTTAAAACAATGTGATCCTCAGAAAGAAATAAACTTGCTGTTTATTGTCACCAGTTTTACTGTGAACCATAGATTTCTTTTACGCAAAACCTTCTTCATCCATAGAGTTTGATCGCTAGCATCATCTTTGTCTACAGAAGATTTCTTTTAAAATCAAGATTTTTACCAAGCCCCTTACTAGTTCATGTATCAGTAATTTATATGGCCCTTAATCATGATCCAGTGACACTTTTCGGCCCTGGCCCCTTGTTAGCCCATTTATGTATAT
Organism: Fragum sueziense; assembly: GCA_963680895.1. NCBI lineage: Eukaryota > Metazoa > Mollusca > Bivalvia > Cardiida > Cardiidae > Fragum > Fragum sueziense. The sequence continues at coordinate 10,914 of CAVMGG010000315.1, forward strand.
GGCCCTCTAAATGTCCAAAGATGTCCAGTGGCCCTTTAATGGTATAAGTACTCAGCATATCTCGACAGTATTACTAATTATTTTGTCATTTATTTTCTGATATGTCCAATTAGTTTGGAGACGTGCAATTCATGTGTGCATTTTTCATACAATTTTAGAAGGTATTACTTTGCCTTGAGAAGAAACATTTCTTTCATAAGATAAGATTTTTACCTGGCCCCTTATAAGTCCATATGACTTGGTTAATAATTCATATTGCATGATTCTTGTTTGCTTTCCCCCAGGATCTAATGATAAGATTTAAATCGTTACAAAAAGTTTTTCCAGAAGCATATGTCAGTTCTTACCTCTTTGTTTCAGAAGGTGTTAGTAAATACACAGAAGATGTTACTGGTATTTAGCCAAGGTGTTAGACAAATATAGACAGAGATGTCACAACTGAAAACACAGCAGATTGTAGGTTAGTGATCATTTATTCAAAGTATTTTGTATATAGCATAGACAGCATGACTTTCATGTTTAATGCAAAATTTAAACCAATTTGATCTTAAGAAAGGAATAAACTAGCTGTTTTTGTTACCAGTTTTACTGTGAACCATAGATTTCTTTTACGCAAAACCCATTTCATCCATAAAGCTTGTTCGCTAGTATCATCTTTGTCTACAAAAGATTTCTTTTAAAATCAAGATTTTTAGCCAGCCCCTTACTTATTCATAGATCAATATGGCCCTTAAATATGATCCAGCGACTCTCTTTGGTCCTGGCCCCTTGGCCGTAACCCTAACCCATATATGTATATGGCCCTTAAACATGAATATGTCACACTTTTTGGCCCTCTAAATGTCCAAAGATGTCTAGTGGCCCTTAAATGGTATAAGTACTTTGCATGCCTCAATAGTATAGCTAATTGTTTCGTCTTTTATTTTCTGATATGTTCTATCAGTTTAGAGAACTGCAATTCATGTGTGCATTTTTATACAATTTTAGAAGGTATTACTTTGCCTTGAGAAGAAACATTTCTTTCATAAGATAAGATTTTTACCTGGCCCCTTATAAGTCCATATGACTTGGCTTATAATTCATATTTCATGATTCTTGTTTGCTTTTCCCCAGGATCTAATGAAATGGTTTTAATTGTTACAATGATATTTTCGGGGAGCACATATCACTTCTTACTTTTTTGTTTCAGAAGGTGTTAGTAAATACATAGAAGATGTTACTGGTAATATGCCAAGGTGTAAGACAAATATAGACAGAGATGTCACAACTGAAAACACAGCAGATTGTAGGTTAGTGATCATTTATTCAAAGTATTTTGTATATTGCATAGACAGCCTGAATATCATGTATAATGCATAATTTAAACCAATGTGATCCTCAGAAAGAAATAAACTTGCTGTTTATTGTCACCAGTTTTACTGTGAACCATAGATTTCTTTTACGCAAAACCTTCTTCATCCATAGAGTTTGATCGCTAGCATCATCTTTGTCTACAGAAGATTTCTTTTAAAATCAAGATTTTTACCCAGCCCCTTACTAGTTCATGTATCAGTAATTTATATGGCCCTTAAACATGATCCAGCGACACTTTTCGGCCCTGGCCCCTTGTTAGCCCATTTATGTATATGGCCCTCTAAATGTCCAAAGATGTCCAGTGGCCCTTTAATGGTATAAGTACTCAGCATATCTCGACAGTATTACTAATTATTTTGTCATTTATTTTCTGATATGTCCTATCAGTTTGGAGACGTGCATTTCATGTGTGCATTTTTCATACAATTTTACAAGGTATTACTTTGACTTGAGAACAAACATTTCTTTCATTAGATAAGATTTTTACTTAGCCCCTTATTAGTCTATATAACTTGGTTTATAATTCATGTTGCATTATTCTTGTTTGCTTTTCCCCAGGATCTAATGACATGGTTTGAATTGTTACGATATTTTCGGGGAGCACATATCACTTCTGACTTTCTTGTTTCAGGTGTTAGTAAATACATAGAAGATGTTACTGGTAATAAGCCAAGGTGTTTGACAAATATAGACAGAGATGTCACAACTGAAAACACAGCAGATGGTAGGTTAGTGATCATTTATTCAAAGTATTTTTGTATATTGCATAGACAGCATGAATTTCATGTATAATGCAAAATTAAAACCAATGTGATCCTCAGAAAGAAATAAACTTGCTGTTTATTGTCACCAGTTTTACTGTGAACCATAGATTTCTTTTACGCAAAACCCTCTTCATCCATAGAGTTTGATCGCTAGCATCATCTTTGTCTACAGAAGATTTCTTTTAAAATCAAGATTTTTACCCAGCCCCTTACTAGTTCATATATCAATAATATATATGGCCCTTAAACATGATCCAGCGACACTTTTTGGCCCTGGCCCCTTGTTAGCCCATTTATGCATATGGCCCTTAAACATGAATCTGTCACACTTTTTGGCCCTCTAAATGTCCAAAGATGTCCAGTGGCCCTTTAATCATTTAAGTAATCTGCATACCTCAACAATATTGTTTATTTTATCATTCATTTTCTGATATGTTTTATCAGTTTGGAGATGTGCAATTCATGTGTGCATTTAAAAAATTCATACAATTGTAGAATGTTTAACTTTGTCTTGAGAAGAAACATTTCTTTCATAAGAAAAGATTTTTACCCAGCCCTTATAAGTCCATATAATTTGATTTAAAATTCATATTGCACAATTTTTAGCGAGCTGGGACTTTATGACCGGGGAGCTTATGTCACAGCCCTAGTGTCGGAGTCGCATACCGTCCTGTCCCGTCCTGTCACGTCTTCACTTGAAAAACTTTAACCTGGTCTATATCTCAGGCACTATTAGAGATACAGCCTTGATATTTCATACATGGATACATCTCGACAAGACCTTTCATTTGGGACCATGACCTTTGACCTAGTGACCTTGACTTGGAGTTTGACCTACTTTTGAAAAACTAACCTGGCCTATATCTCATGCACTATTATTGATAAAGACTTGATATTTCACACATTGATACCTCCTGCCAAGACCTTTCATTTGGGACCATGACCCTTGACCTTGTGACCTTGACCTTAGAGTTTGACCTACTTTTAAAGAATTAGCTGTTTTTGTGACCAGCTCCGTACAGGTGAGCTACGTTATCCGCGGACAACTCTTGTTGTTAGCTTTTCCCCAGGATATGGTTTGTGTCATGACAGTGACATTTTTGAGCAGCATATATCAGTTCTTACATTCTTGTTTCAGATGGTGTGAACAAGTAAAGAAAAGTTACTGGTAATAAGCCAAGGTTTTGGACTAATATAGACAAAGATGTCATAACTGAGAACATAGCAGATGGTAAGTTGATCATGATCAGTAATTTTTGTGTATTCTATACACAATCTGAATTGTATATATAATTTGTAATTTAAACAAATGTGATACCCAGACAGAAATATACTTGCTGTTTATTGTCACCAGTATTTTTGTGAACCATGGATTTTTATGACAAAATCCTCTTCATCCATATTATTTGATAACATCCACCATATTTGTCTACAGAAGATATACTTTTTTAAATCAAAATGTTTACCTGGCCCCTAACTAGCAGTTACTTGTCCATACATTGATATGGCCCTTAAACATGATCCAGTTACACTTATTAGTCCATTTATAAATATGGCCCTTTAACATAAATCAGTCACACTATTTGGTCCTTAAAGTGTCCAAAGATGTCTAGTAGAGGCCCTTCAATCTTACTAGTGCTCAACAAACTTGAATAGTATTGCCAATGTTTTTACCAATTCATATTTTATGTGACCTATCAATGAAAAGAGTTGTACTTCTTGTCTGCCTTTTACTTGCATGTTCTTAATGTTTTAAAGCATTTTTATTGCCAACAAATTAATGCGTCATCTTTGTCATGAATTTCGTTGTGAACCATGTCATTTTTATGCCCCCTTTCAAAGAAAATGGGGGTATATTTTTTTGCAAGTGTCGGTTGGTCGGTCCGCAGACCAAACCTTGTTCGGAGCATAACTCGAAAAATATGTAAGGTAGAATCATGAAACTTCATAGGTGGATAGCTCTCATTATGGAGAGGTGCAGTGCACAAGAACTGTAACTCTGTTGATCAAATTTTTGGAGTTATTGCCCTTTGTTGATTTTCAAATTTGATTCTTAACCTGGCATATATCTCATGTCCTTTTGCACCTACAGCCTTGATATTTCACACATAGACACCTCCTATCAAGACCTTTCACATTTGACCATGACCTTGAACCTTGTGAATTTGACCTCGGAGTTTGACCTACATTAAAGATAGGCCCGTGATATATGTTTTACAAACATTTCTTGTCTTTTATAAAACTTACATCATCAACTTTGTCTGGAGTTCAATTGTCATTATATACATTGTGCTTTATCCAAAGAAACATTCCTTTCATTAGATAAGAATTTTACCTGGCCCCTTATAAGTCCATATACATATGCACTTTGGTATATAGCTCATATTGCACGATTCTTGTAAAGAAACTAAATATGGCAACTCTAACAACTACATTTTTCATATAGCCACAGCCATGGCGCAGTTTGTAGCGAATCTGCCTCTCATTCGAGAGGTCCCGGGTTCGATACCCGGCTGCGGCAAATACCCTTACTGACAAAAATGTCACCCATCAATGGTTTGATATTGTGAACCTATGTGGGGGAGCAGCTGGAGGCTCGGTAAGGGTGTTGTGGTAGTACTGGTATGAGAAATGACAGGAATCCATGGTTAGGTGCTCCAGCCGCCGGGATATGACCTTAGTAGTTGGAAACGGCTTAAAACCCCAATAAACCAAACATTTTTCATAGAGCATAATTATGTCAGTTCTGACTTTCTTGTTTCAGATGGGGCTGGTAAGGACACAGAGGATGGAGAAGATACAGATAGGAACAACACTTTAAGCCATCAAGTAGTATAAACTATGAACCAAAGTGATTATTAGATATCTTTGAAAATAAAATTACAAATTAAAGATTGAAATTGTATAGACAGTGCTTTTCTACTTACCACTAGATGCTATCTAACCCTTAGAATGGTAAAACGCACTTCATCTAATACCTGTTCGGTGTAGGGGTTTATTTGCGGAAAAATCGGATACAATAGCTTTGTAAATCAAGAACTTATGTTGTTAGGCTACTGTTTTTCTTGCATGGTCCTTTACATCAAGGCCCACTTAATTCAAATTAATGGACAAACGGATGGAAAATAATTATACGAGGGTTGTTCGGAAAGTTCGTAGAATTTTGCTCTAAAATCCATATTATTTGTTATATAATGGTAAATATCAATGTATAGATACTTAAACATAAATTGATTACATTTCCAAAAGTATTTTTGAAAATATCAACAACAACTGAAAATAGCGGTAACCGTAGCAACACAATATCGGGATACCGGAGCAGTCCATTTCTTAACCCTGTATAACATCATATACCAGATTTTACATTGTATCTTTTATACTTTCTATTGGCATGATCAAAATTTCGTGAAAACGTCAATCGATTACACAACATCATGACGTCGTTTCCTGCAAATTTCATAACGTTAGAGGGTCTTTCAAAGCAGTTACACGGTTTTAGAAAAGATATCAGAAAGTCGCTGACCGGAAGAGATGACGTCAAACGGCGATGTCGAATTGCGAAGTGTTGTGAAATTTTATGTCACGCTGGAAATATCACCAACAAAAACGCTGAACATGGTCAAATAAACAGGAAAGTATAAAAATTGCAGCCCAGCTGCTATGTATAAGTGTCACGCGCGTTTTAGAAGCTGGGGTGATTCTATTGAGGACGATCCTAGATCTGGTCAGCAGGCCGACCTAATGTATTCAGTTAGGGATCGAGTGAAAGACATGGTAAATTGTTATAGGAGAATTACTGTCAGGACGATTGCAGATAAATTCAATGTTTCAGTATCCATGGTGCATGGGATATTTACAGATGAACTGGACATGTCTAAAGTTAGTGCTTGTTGGGTTCATTGATTGTTTAAGGAAAGTGAAAAAGGATGCCGGGTGCAATGTTCAGGAGTTTCTTGCCCGCTACGAAACAAAGAGAAATGCATTTTAGACAGGATTATCATCACGGATGAGACCTTGCTGTACCACTTTGACCCGGAAACTACATGTAATCGCATGCCATCGGTGTGAAAAAAACATGCGTTACCCTCGACCAAAAAGGCTTGGGTCCAAACAAATGCAGGAAAACAGTTCAAGGCTTAGTTACGAAGTTTACAGGGTTATTTGGCTGACGACCTCACTAAATTAGCCCAAGCAGCAGTGTCGTCATTTTCGGAGGAATGGTATAAAGAAACGTTCACTAAGTGGATATGCAGGCATCGGCAATGCGTCAACCCTATGGGTGACTACATGGAGAAAATGCGACGTTCGTTTGAGTTAAATGACGCACGACGTTACTTATGACGTCGGCGTGCTCCGGGTATGACTTACATACTGTTTTATTACTGTTAGGAAAATATTGATTTTTAAGATACGTGTAAAATACACAGGGAATTGATAGGATAAAATCTGAAATTTGTGCACATATATTCTATTTTATTATACTGCGATTATAACTTGTCCTATAAAAAAATTCTACGAACTTCCCGAACAACCCTCGTATGTAGTTTACAAGTTTCTAGTTGCAAACTATTCATAAAAGAGATAAATCTAAGTTGCATATTAAAAGTTTTGACCGGTATATAAAGGTAGTGAGAGCACAAACAGTCCAACACTATGTGTTTCCTTTTCTGCCTGATTAAGCAATATATCGTTAACCTAGTGGGCGAGCAGCTGGAGGCTCGGTTAGGGTTTTGTGTTAGTACTTGTCTGAGAGATAACAGTAATCCATGGTTAAGTGCCTCAACCGCTGCGATATGACCATATCAGTTGAAAACGGCGTAAAAACACAAAAAAACAAATCTGATTACACAAGTGCAACTTGCATATATCTGTGATGACTTTTTTCTTTAACAGCTATTGCTTTCAAACTTTGCACATGCTTCTATTACTGTAATATCAGCCTCTAGGCATGCATTCGTTACTCAGAAATTTGATTTCAACCCTTTCCCAAACAATTTTTTTATAGTAGTCCAATTCATAAGCTGCTTCAGACGACAAAATGGCTGTTGATAAAGATATGAATTGTGTACGATATAGCATAGGAAATATTGAGTCAAAAGAAGAAAATGGTGACCATCAGCATTTTCCTCTTTTGTCTCAATGTTTTCCCATGCATTTTCTAATAGGGGCTTCAAATCAAGGTCTTGTTTGGGAAAAAGTTTATGAAGTTTTTAATCTTTTCGAACTAGAATTTTTAGCGAGCCGGGACTTTATGTCCCCCGGGGAGCTTATGTCACAGCCCTGGTGTCGGTATCCCGTCTCGTCACGTCTTCAATTGAAAAACTTTAAACTGGTGTTGATATTTCTCACATGGATACCTCCTGCAAAGACCTTTCATTTGGGACCGTGACCATTGACCTTGTGACCTTGGAGTTTGACCTACTTTTGAAAAAATTAGCTGTTTTTGTGACAAGCTCTTGTATAGGCGAGCTATGTTGTCCGCGGACAACTCATGTTCACTATCTAGTACTTGATGGATGCGCTTTGCTGTCCTGAGCCAGTGCTTGTTATCAAAACAAACGGCTCCTGTCATTTGCGCAGGGTATACTGTATGTGTATATATTTTCGGGGAAAAATCCAATTTTTCAAGTTTTAACACATTTCAATCTGTATGTGTGGGTGTTTTCTTGGGGAAGGTGGCAATGACAATCTAAGTCACATGGAAATAATAATGTTGGATCTATTTTTCTTAAATTTGGGATTGTTTCTGAAGATTTTAAAGACATTTTAATCAGTAAGTAAGTAATACACCTTATAAAGACCCTTTTATGAAATATTATTGTATCATGATAGTATTGCGATAGTATGTCACAATGAATAATGCTCAGATAGCGATACTATTGCAATAATTATAATTAGCATGGATAGTCAGCCCTAGATATTAGCCTTCTTTTTTACCTGTATGGCCCTTTACTTCATGGCCCCTTAATAATGTGGATCAGAAACGGATGGCCCTTTATCAGTGGCCCCTTAAAAAGAGGGGCCCTAAAACGGCCCTTAACAAATGGCCCTAAAACTTGGACTGTCCGTCAGAAATGGATGGCCCTTTATTAGTGGCCCCTTAACGAGAGGGGCCCTAAAGCCTAAAATAGCGGAACAGAAACCAATGGCCCCTTAATATTGGGGAGCTTATGTCACAGCCCTGGTGTCGGTATCCCGTCTCGTCACGTCTTCAATTGAAAAACTTTAAACTGGTGTTGATATTTCTCACATGGATACCTCCTGCAAAGACCTTTCATTTGGGACCGTGACCATTGACCTTGTGACCTTGGAGTTTGACCTACTTTTGAAAAAATTAGCTGTTTTTGTGACAAGCTCTTGTATAGGTGAGCTACGTTGTCCGCGGACAACTCATGTTCACTATCTAGTACTTGATGGATGCGCTTTGCTGTCCTGAGCCAGTGCTTGTTATCAAAACAAACGGCTCCTGTCATTTGCGCAGGGTATACTGTATGTGTATATATTTTCGGGGAAAAATCCAATTTTTCAAGTTTTAACACATTTCAATCTGTATGTGTGGGTGTTTTCTTGGGGAAGGTGGCAATGACAATCTAAGTCACATGGAAATAATAATGTTGGATCTATTTTTCTTAAATTTGGGATTGTTTCTGAAGATTTTAAAGACATTTTAATCAGTAAGTAAGTAATACACCTTATAAAGACCCTTTTATGAAATATTATTGTATCATGATAGTATTGCGATAGTATGTCACAATGAATAATGCTCAGATAGCGATACTATTGCAATAATTATAATTAGCATGGATAGTCAGCCCTAGATATTAGCCTTCTTTTTTACCTGTATGGCCCTTTACTTCATGGCCCCTTAATAATGTGGATCAGAAACGGATGGCCCTTTATCAGTGGCCCCTTAAAAAGAGGGGCCCTAAAACGGCCCTTAACAAATGGCCCTAAAACTTGGACTGTCCGTCAGAAATGGATGGCCCTTTATTAGTGGCCCCTTAACGAGAGGGGCCCTAAAGCCTAAAATAGCGGAACAGAAACCAATGGCCCCTTAATATTGGGGAGCTTATGTCACAGCCCTGGTGTCGGTATCCCGTCTTGTCACGTCTTCAATTGAAAAACTTTAAACTGGTGTTGATATTTCTCACATGGATACCTCCTGCAAAGACCTTTCATTTGGGACCGTGACTATTGACCTTGTGACCTTGGAGTTTGACCTACTTTTGAAAAAATTAGCTGTTTTTGTGACAAGCTCTTGTATAGGCCAGCTACATTGTCCGCGGACAACTCATGTTCACTATCTAGTACTTGATGGATGCGCTTTGCTGTCCTGAGCCAGTGCTTGTTATCAAAACAAACGGCTCCTGTCATTTGCGCAGTCTTTTAATCAGTAAGTAAGTAATACACCTTATAAAGACCCTTTTGTGAAATATTATTGTATCATGATAGTATTGCGATAGTATGTCACAATGAATAATGCTCAGATAGCGATACTATTGCAATAATTATAATTAGCATGGATAGTCAGCCCTAGATATTAGCCTTCTTTTTTACCTGTATGGCCCTTTACTTCATGGCCCCTTAATAATGTGGATCAGAAACGGATGGCCCTTTATCAGTGGCCCCTAAAAAAAGAGGGGCCATAAAACGGCCCTTAACAAATGGCCCTAAAACTTGGACTGTCCGTCAGAAATGGATGGCCCTTTATTAGTGGCCCCTTAACGAGAGGGGCCCTAAAGCCTAAAATAGCGGAACAGAAACCGATGGCCCCTTAATACTGGGGAGCTTATGTCACAGCCCTGGTGTCGGTATCCCGTCTCGTCACGTCTTCAATTGAAAAACTTTAAACTTTAAGTCACATGGAAATAATAATGTCGGATCTATTTTTCTTAAATTTGGGATTGTTTCTGAAGATTTTAAAGACATTTTAATCAGTAAGTAAGTAATACACCTTCTTTAATGCTTTTCGGTGGATTATCGGGAAATAACGGTAGATTATCATTTTGATAAACTCACCGCCAATCCAGTGAAATTATCAAAAACTTGTGCCCCGCTTACGTTCATTTCACCCTATCTGACGTTATCTAAGCCGGGCCAAATAAGTGACGTCATCATAAGCGTCGCATAGCAATCACGTGCAAAATGACGCGCTTTAAGAAAATCTGTCATTTTTTTTGCATTTCGTCTAATTTTCGCATTAAAGAAATAGAATAATCGTTTGTTTTGCGAGTAAGATTGATTTATATTTCATTTCGTGAACAACGAAAGCTACATTTGCACTCGTGGCTTCGCCACTCGTGAAAATAAAGCTTTTGTTGTTCACTCAATGAAATATAAATCGATCTTACACGGAAACAAACGATTATCCTCTATTTATAAAGACCCTTTTGTGAAATATTATTGTATCATGATAGTATTGGGATAGTATGTCACAATGAATAATGCTCAGATAGCGATACTATTGCAATAATTATAATTAGCATGGATAGTCAGCCCTAGATATTAGCCTTCTTTTTTACCTGTATGGCCCTTTACTTCATGGCCCCTTAATAATGTGGATCAGAAACAGATGGCCCTTTATCAGTGGCCCCTTAAAAAGAGGGACCCTAAAACGGCCCTTAACAAATGGCCCTAAAACTTGGACTGTCCGTCAGAAATGGATGGCCCTTTATTAGTGGCCCCTTAACGAGAGGGGCCCTAAAGCCTAAAATAGCGGAACAGAAACCGATGGCCCCTTAATATTGGCCCCTTAACAAAAGGCCCTAACACCTAAAATAGTGGACCGTCCGTCCGTCCGTCCGTGGACATAATCTTGTGTCCTCTTCTCCTCCCACAGTTTTTGACCAATTTTTCTGAAATTTTATCAGGATGTTCCCTATCATATGAAGTTGTGCACCTGCAATTTTCATCTTGATCCACTTATTAGTTTTAGAGTTATGCCACTTTGAAGTTTTTAAAGGGGGGGGGGGGGGTGGACATAATCTTGTGTCCTCTTCTCCTCCCACAGTTTTTGACCAAATTTTCTGAAATTTTATCAGGATGTTTCCTATCATATGAAGTTGTGCACCTGCAATTTTCATCTTGATCCAGTCATTAGTTTCAGAGTTATGCCACTTTGAAATTTTTAATGAGGGTGGGGGGGGGGGGGGTAGTCAAAATTTACAATTTCGTTTCCGTGTTCTAACTTGAGAACTGTTTGACTTAGGATCATGAAACTTTACACAGTTGTTGCCCATTACCAGTGGAGGTGCCCTATTGTTTTGGGGTCACCAAGGTCAAAGGTCAAGGTCACAGTTGGACTTTGTTTAAAATCCATTTCCATGCTCTAAGTCAAGAACATTTTGACGGATACCACTTTTTCAGTGACAAGGCCCTAGTGGGGGGTATTCGTCCGCTTTGCGACAGTTCTAGTTTAGGAAAGGATTGAAATGATTTACAGATGCATTGATACATTTCAGCCTGGGCCAAAACACGTCTGGATTCCAATTGTGTTACGAGGAATTATCCTGGTTCCCGTATTTATCTTCTGTAATTATCAGCCGTACGGGTTTGAGCGAAAGTTTGATGTGTTTATCCAGAGTGATATCGCATTTATCATAGCAGGAATCGTCATGGCGTTTACTAGTGGATATTATAGTAGTCTTACCATGATGTATGGGCCAAAGTAAGTATACTACTTTATTAGCGCAGCTAGTCGTAGAATAGGGGGGTTATTCCGGACACCTGAGTGTGGGCATTGGTGTCAGCTTCATGTGCAAGTTGTTCAAATCTCTGTTTCTACTAATGCTATTAATCGGAAACTCTACACATGCCTCTGTGACCATTATGTCAGCCTCTAGGCAAAGATTCGTTACTCTGACATTTAATTCAATGGAATTTTTACACTTTTCGCACTTGGAATTTTTCACTATCCAGCGCATGATAGTTGCTCTTTGCTGTCCTCAACCCATTTCCAGAACAGAAAGTTCCTGTCTTATCTATATTTAAAGATCTTGCAGAATACAGAATGGGGAATTTTACATTTTGGGGGTCTTTTTGGGAAGAAACATGTTGGGAAATGAAGAAATTGCTTGTCACAAGCAATTTCTTCATTTTCCACAATGTTTTCCATTTAGCAATTATTATATTGTAGGGGTGTCCAAAGGCGTCATCATGTGCGAATGGGTTAATACATTGCAGCAATGTCATTCTTTAAGGTGGACAATATTAGTATTCACTGTCCGAACCTTATTTTTGTCACAAAATTCCTATATTTATAAACGAATTTTATCCAGAGTGATATCGTGTTTATCATAGCAGGAATCGTCATGGCTTTACGAGTGGATATTATAGTAGTCTTACTATGATGTAAGGGCCAAAGTGAGATTTTGCCTATTTGGTGTCTATTTGTAAGACAAGTGAGCCTTTTATGTGTCTACAAAGTAATTTTAGGGCCATTTTGTTTTACTGTCGACTGTCTTTCATTTCTAAAGATTTACATTTTCAATGGCATTACTCATAGTGGTTAATCATGTGACTCAGAATTTCAGAAAATCAATATTTATTTTAATACTTGACCAATTCGAATTTGTTTTGAAGTAGATAATGATGGAAAATGCCAGGAATAAGCTGGACATGATGGATTTTTGCAGCCTTAAGCCCTTAGCAAAGTTGTCAGCATATCAGACTCAAACATTGTGGAAAATGGAAAAAATTACTTGTGAGAAGTATTTTCTTGATCTTCCACTACATAATTTTCTAACCCAAAATTAAAAAGAATTTTAAAATTTTATCAATTAGAAATTTTCATCTGCAACACCTTTCAAATATTGGAACAGTCCAGAATTTTTGCCGTCTGGTAATTAGTTTAAATTGTGTTTTGCAGGGAAGTAGAGCCAGAGAAAGCAGGACGTGCAGGAATGATGATGGCGTTTTTCCTCGTCCTTGGTATCACATCGGGTGTGAATCTCTCGTTAGTGTTACAAAGACTTATCACAAAGTAGAGGAGCGTTCAAAGTGACGGTCATTTCGATACGGACTGGTCACATTCACCATTCTGCGTCCACATCACAGCTACAACCCGTCTAACACAGGGGATCCGTGCGGTATAATTTTGGATATGTTGTTGACCCGATATGGACGCAGAATCGAAGTGATGGTCGGGTTGTTAAATGAACAAAGGTCTTGGGATACAATAGGGATACAATTAACTCGTTTCAAGATTGGAAATATGACACAACTTCAAAGATGTTGCAAATGACAATTTGAAGTGAATGAAATTTAACATGTTTTGGTTCTTTCCAAGTTGAAAATGTTGTGGGAAATGAAGAAATTGCTTGTTGCAAGCAATTCTTCATTTTGCACAATGTTTTTCAAAGCATTTATTTTGTGAGTTGTCAAAGAGTGTCATTATGTGGAAATGGGTTAACTATAGATCCTTTCGTGCTGAATTTACCCTTCCCAAAACAATGCCTAGTTTTAAAGGCAGATCTTTGTAGAACAAAAAGGTAAAAGAAGAAAATGCTGATATAATGTAAATGTCTGAGGGATATTCAGTTTTTTATGGGAAATTATTCTCAGACTTTGTACAAAAATTGTGTTCAGACAATCTGTCTCTTTTAGCCTTGTCTTCAACCAATTTACAAACGGCAAAATTTTAGGATGGTCCAATTTGAAAGCTGTTTGCAGATGACAAAATAGATGTTACTTGAGGAAGTAATTGTGTACAAAATAGCTCTGAAAATATTGAGACAAAAGGAGAAAATGCTGAATATTGACACTTTCTTCTTTTGTCTCAACATTTTCCCAAGCCTTTTTGATTAGGAATGCCAAAACCAGGTCTTGTTTGGGAAATGGTTAATCGATTCCCAAATAGTGATGCATTTTGCTGCACATAAATGCTAGACTAGAGCTAAATGGAAAATACAGACATGACTAAAAAAATTCAGTGTTTTTATGCTCCCCGAAAAAATGATGTCCGTCCGTCTGTGTGTCAGTCCGCCCACAGCCATATCTCGCAACCCTTGGACCAAATTCAATGAAACTTCACATGTGAACTCCCTGGGATAATCCCTAGGGGCTTTTTTGTCCGTTTCTTAATTTGAGACTGTGTCATGGAAAAATGGGCCTTAATGTAAAATTTAGATTTTCTCCAATTTCTCTTCATTCAATGATCAGAATATAATGAAATTTTGTACTTATGTGATAAATGAGATGTTCTAGACCATATTCTATAAATAATGTGTGTACAAAAAATCTGTCATGGGAAAAGGAGGCTTAATGTATGATAGTTTTTATTTTGTGACAAACACTTATTCGGGGAGCATAATCCATCTATGACGGCTCTTGTTTACTGACAGAAAGGGAAAAATTGTCAGACGGAGGGCAATTTCATCAGACATTTCTTACTGTCTGATTGTATTTTCATTACAGAAAATTTTGAAGAAAAGGAAGAAAATGCAGACTAACACATTACATTTTCTCCCTTTTCTTCAATATATTACATCCTATCAAAAGATATTTTTCAATTTGAAAGATTAATTTATATCCATTTGGAACTGTGTAAGATTTTGTTTGCCTCACTATTTTCTAAAGCCTTTTCTTTAAAAGATGAAATCAAATATTTTCAGAGCATGTGAAACAAACATTCATGACAACTGTCTTTTTTGCACTCTATTTTTAGTAAGCCTCAACTTTTTGTCACAGTACTAGCAGGCTGGCTAAGTTTAGGGTGGTGCTTTGAGAATTTTGCTGCTTTTCATTAAAAACCTTGCACAAGCTGCAGTTACGAGGTTTTTGTTGAAAAGTGATAATTGGTTACAATGTTAACTCAAGATATTGTGAATGATATATCAACATAATGAAATATTTGTTTATCCAACTATATTATGATACAAATGTTAATGTTTTGTAAATCATTCTTAAATTTGTTACTGAATACCATGATGTTTTTATGCTCTTGTTTTGAATCGTTAAGGACATTTTAGTTTTTTCCCATTTATCCTTTAGTATGCAAGGAAATTTTTAAATGTGCTATAACTTAATAACCATAATGTCGTTAAAGCAAAACCTCATGTCTCATTTTTAGCTCGACTTTTCGAAGAAAATGAGAGCTTATACTGTCACCCGGGCGCCGGCGTTGGCGTCGGCGTCGGCGTTGCAACCAAGGTTAAAGTTTTTTCAAACATCGATAACTTCCATACTATCAAAGGGATTCAACCCAAACTTGGAATACTTATTCACCATCACACCCTCTACCTTACTATCAGGGCCCATGACCCTGTCTCCACTATATTTGGAGTTATGCGCCCTTAATACTAAGCATCTTAGAAAGTCGAGCGCGCTGTCTTCGGACAGCTCTTGTTTTGGGAATGTAATAAATACATTATAAAAACACCTGCTACTCAACATTTCGGCAATTGCCTTTTTCGGCAATTCCATTTCTCTTGAAAAAGACAATTGCTGAAATATTGAGTCGCGAGTGTTTTTATAGTGAAAGATTTTACCTGAAATTCAGACATATTGTTCACATGTGTAATATTCCAAAACCTGCAAGAATTACCTAAAATGGTCATACAACGTCTTCCTTTGAAAAACGCAAAAATTGACATACAATGTTTTGCATTTGCTCTTACGATATGTGACATGTCCTTCCCTGTGATACTTAGATTATGGTTCAGATTAAATATTGAGATCATGTTTTCTAAAGGAAAAAAAAGGGATTTTGAATGGGTATGTGGGATCTATAAGACTCTATGGATTTTAGCCTATTGCCAGACAACAAAATGTTAATAGTAGACATATCCAAATTCAAAGATGTTTTAGCCAAATGAAATTTTACATTTATTGGTCTTTCTGAGTAGAAAATGATGTGGGAAAGGAAGAAATTGCTTGTCACAAGCAATTTCTTCAATTGCCACAATGTTTTCCATGGCCATTTTCTAGAAGGTGTCAAAGGGGGACAATTTTTGGCAATGGGCTAAAATTGATGAACATACAATTCTCTTAATTGAATATAAATAGGCTTAAAAATTTGATATCTGATGCTTTTGAAGCTATCAATTAGTATTTTAGCAATTAGTATTTTAGGTGTTTAGCATGACATAATTGTGGATATCGAGATCATGTTTTCAAAAGAAAATTTTAAAAACAAACTGTTTTGAATGGGTATTTGTGGTTCAGACTTCTTAGATTTTAACCCATTGACAGACATCAACACTTTCGACTGATCCAAACTCAAGGTGTTGCAGACAACACTTTCAGCTGAATTTTACATTTATTTGTCTTTCTTGGTAGAAACCATGTGGGAAATGAAGAAATTGCTTGTCACAAGAAATTTCTTCAATTGCCACAATGTTTTCTATGGCCATTATCTTGTGGGCGTCAAAATATGTCATTATTTGGCAATGTGTTAAAATTGAGTCAAGTACAATTTTTCTTAATGAATATAATATTAAGGTGTAAAAATTTGGAATTTGATGCTTTTGAAGCTATCAGTAAGTATTTTAGCAATTAGTATTTTAGGTGTTTAGCATGACATAATTGTGGAATTCTGTCAGATTTGATAGGAATAACGATTTTAAGTTTTATGTCTTTTGTGAGATTTTCACCTCCTTCTTTCTCCAAGCTTTTAATTCCATATGTGATATTGAACCCTTTCCCAAACAGAAAATCAGCAAATATTTGGGCTTTTCTGATTTGAAATGGGTGCAGACAACAAATTGGATGTTGATAAAGAAGAAGGGGTACACTATGCATGTAACTAAGAAAATATTAAGACAAAAGGAAAAATTATGGGTATCAGCATATTGTCGTTTTTCAACGAAAACCTCGTAACTGCAGCTTGTTTTAAGCTGCAGGTACGAGGTTTTCGTTGAAAAGCAGAGATATTTTTGTGCCTTTATTATATTTTATTATTATTAGCTCACCTGAGCACGAAGTGCTCAAGGTGAGCTATTGTGGTCACTTTTTGTCCGTCGTCCGTCTGTCCGTCTGTCTGTCCGTCCGTTCACAATTTCGTGTTTACACTCTAGCATCTACAAATATAAGCCAATCTTGACCAAACTTGGTCAAAACATGTATGGCCATAAGATCTCGGATGAGTTCGATTATGGGTCAGATCGAACTAGAAAGTCAGGAGTTATCTGCCCTTGAATGCGAAAAATACTTAGTTTTGACATTGTTTACGCTCTAGCATCTACAATTATTGATCAATCAAGACAAATCTTGAACATAACATTGCAGACTATAAGATCTCAGATGAGTTCGATTTTCAGCCTGATCTGACCAGAAAGACAAGAGTTATGTGCCCTTGAATTTGACAAAATTGCCATTTTCGGCTGTTTTTGACCTTGTTTACACTCTAGAATCTACAATTATTCATCAATCAAGACAGAACTTTGACACAATGTTTGGGACCATGAGATCTCGGATGAGTATGATTTTCAGTCTGATCTGATTAGAAAGTCGAGAGTTACTTGCCCTTGAATTTGACAAAATTGTCATTTTTGGCTGTTTTCGACAATGTTTACACTCTAGAATCTACAATTATTCATCAATCAATCCAAAACTTGGACACAATATTTGGGATCATAAGATCTGGGATGAGTTTGATTTTCAGTCTTATCTGATCAGAAAGATGAGAGTTATGAGCCCTTGAATTTGACAAAATTGCCGATTTTGGCTGTTTTTGACATTGTTTACACTCTATAATCTACTATTATTTATCAATTAAGACAAAACTTGAACACAATGTTTGAGACCATAAGATCTTGGATAAGTTTGATTTTCAGTCCAATCTGATAAAAAAATGGAGAGTTATGTGCCCTTGAATTTGATAAAATTGCCGATTTCGGCTGTTTTTGACATTGTTTACACTCTATAATCTACTATTATTTATCAATTAAGACAAATCTTGGACACAATGTTGGATATCATAAGATCTCGGATGAGTTTGATTTTCAGCCTGATCTGACTAGAAAGTCGAGAGTTATGTGCCCTTGAATTTGACAAAATTGCTGTTTTCGGCTGTTTTCGACCTTGTTTATACTCCAGAATCTACAATTATTTATCAAACAAGACAAATCTTGGACACAATGTTGGGCACGATGAAATCTTGGATGAGTTCGATTTTCACAATGTTA
The DNA here is from genome assembly GCA_963680895.1 of Fragum sueziense. NCBI lineage: Eukaryota > Metazoa > Mollusca > Bivalvia > Cardiida > Cardiidae > Fragum > Fragum sueziense. The sequence continues at coordinate 29,155 of CAVMGG010000315.1, forward strand.
TTGACCATAAGTTCGTTTTCAGTCTTAAAGTCATAAATATTTGTTGAAATGAAGAAAAGTGTTGCTTATATCATTTTGGTTCAGGTGAGCGATATAGGACCATCATGGTCCTCTTGTTATATTTTCCCAACCTTTTTCTATTAGGGACGTCAAAACCAGGTAAAGTTTGGGAAAGGGTTTGATATACTTATAGAAATTGATTCTGTTAACTTCGTTTCTTTTTCAATGGCAGCTATTGTTTTGATTCTATCATGATTTTATTCCACAGCTTTTCTTAATCTTATAAGCTCTTAACAGACTGACTTTTACTTTGAAGCTTTGCCTTTCCAAATTCTGTTCTCAATCAATTTATTTAACCCTTTACCGAATGACAAAATTATATACTGATTCCAATTTAAAGATGCATTTTGTTCTCTCAATATTTCCCCCAAGCCTGTTAGGGACAACAAAACCAGGTCTTGTTTGGAAAAGGGTTAACCCTTTCCCAAACGACAAAATTTTAGGGTGATCCACTTCAAAAACTGCCACAAATGAGAAAATGGATGTTATTAAAGATAGGATTTGTGTGAAATATGGCACAGAAAATATTGAAACTAAAGGAGAAACTGCTGGTTATCAGCAGTTTCTTCTTTTGTTTCAATGTTTTCCCAAGCCTTTTCTATTAGGGACGTCAAAACCAGGTCTTGTTTGGAAATGGGTTAAAATCTTGTGTTTGTTTACTGTATGAAATGAATTGTATTTTTTGAGAATTGACTGATAGCCATGTCTTATCTTATTATTGTGTTCATTTTATTGTTTTAGAATATCTGTTTAGTGTTTTGTAGTGTGGACTTATCCTTGGTGCTTTTGCAAAACCTCGTAACTCCAGCTTTAATCAAGCTGGAGTTACACGGTTTTGCAATAGCACTGACGTTAAACTTTCAAAGGTAATGTTTGGGCAAGCGTTTAGAAAGCTTTAATGTATTTCTAAAGCCCTTTCTCCATTAACCTATTACAAGACGTCAAAATTTTACGACTTTTGGGGTTGGAAACATTGTGGGAAATGAAGAAATTGCTTGTCACAAGCAATTTCTTCTTTTTCCGCGATGTTTTCTTAAGCTTCTATCTTGCTAGGCGTCAAAAGGCATCACTGTGTGGTAATGGGTAAAAAAATGTGCTTCATATGAGCCAACTTTAGATATGTGCTAGGAAATATTTAAAAGCTATTTTATTTATTTACTGTCAAAATAACGAAGATGTTTATCACTGGAGGGTAACTGAAAATATTGAGAAAAACTTGGGAATTTGGGAAAGGGTTAAAAATAGAAAAGATTCTTATGGCTGTAGGGTAAAAGAAATTTTTTAGAATTATGGCGGGGATTTCAATTTCTACTTTATGTATTTTGGAGATTTTGAACATTTTCCAAACTGTGACAAGTTTTGACAGCCCTTGGTGATAAAGGGTTGCATAGGCTGATCTTACTTTATTCACCCTGATAGAGCAACATGAATACTTTGGGGATCAACTTGACATGGGTTATTTTTGGTTCCTGGCCCCGGTTTCTCGAAAAAACTTGAGTACGTTCTCATGCTCAAATCTGAGCACCGTGCTCAAATCGTATGAAATCCACATGAACTTCCATCAAATACTCTTCAAAATTGGAGAGTATTCCGTTGAAGTTGAGCATGTACTCATGAGTATGTACTTAAGTTGAAGTTGAGCATGTACTCATGAGTACATACTTAAGTTTTTTTGAGAAACCGGGGCCTTGTCATTTTGGGAACATAATTATGTATAAAAACCACATGTGTTTTATTTTTGCTATGTCATTTTATTTTTCTTAATGAATTTGTGATTACTATCTTGAAAGAATGATCAAGATTTTCATGACAAAAGCAGGTTTTTATGTACAGAGATTGGTTCATGAATTTTATGCTTGTATTGAATTTTGTAGCTTGTTCATGATTGTTATGTTAACCCTTTCCCAAACAGCAAATTTTAGGGGGTCCACTTCAAAAGTTGCTACATTGATTTATGTTAAAACGGAGGTTGATAAACCTAAGATTTGTGTATAATAAATTTAGCAGAGAAAATATTGAGGCAAAAGGAGAAAATGCTGATTATCAGCATTTTCTTCTTTTGTCTAATTTTTTTCCCAAGCCTTTTTTTAGCTCACCTGAGCACGATAGTGCTCATGGTGAGGTATTGTGATACCGCTGTGTCCGTCGTCCGTCGTCCGTCGTCAGTCGTCCGTCGTCCGTCGTGCGTCGTGCGTCAACCTTTGGCTTGTGTGCACTCTAGAGGCCACATTTTTTGCCCAATCAACCTGAAATTTGCTCAGAATGATTGTCTTGATGAAATCTCGAACAAGTTCGAAATTGGGTCATCTGGGGTCAAAAACTAGGTCACGGGGTCAAATCTTAGTAAAACCTTGTGTGCACTCTAGAGGCCACATTTTTTGTCCAATCAACCTGAAATTTGCTCAGAATTATTGTCTTGATAAAATCTCGGACAAGTTCGAAATTGGGTCATCTGGGGTCAAAAACTAGGTCACGAGGTCAAATCTTAGAAAAACCTTGTGTGCACTCTAGAGGCCACATTTTTTGCCCAATCAACCTGAAAATTGATCAGAATGATTGTCTTGATGAAATCTTGGACAAGTTTGAAATTGGGTCATCTGGGGTCAAAAACTAGGTCACGGGGTCAAATCTTAGTAAAACCTTGTGTGCACTCTAGAGGCCACATTTTTTGCCCAATCAACCTGAAATTTGCTCAGAATGATTGTCTTGATAAAATCTCGCACAAGTTTGAAATTGGGTCATCTGGGGTCAAAAACTAGGTCACGGGGTCAAATCTTAGAAAAACCTTAAGTGCGCTTTAGAGGCCACATTTTTTGCCCATTTAACCTGAAATTTGCTCAGAATGATTGTCTTGATGCAATCTCGGGCAAGGTTGAAATTGGGTCATCTGGGGTCAAAAACTAGGTCACGGGGTCAAATCTTAGAAAAACCTTGAGTGCGCTCTAGAGGCCACATTTTTTGCCCAATCAACCTTAAAATTGACCAGAATGTTTGCCTTGATGAAATCTGGCACAAGTTTGAAATTGGGTCATCTGGGGTCAAAAACTAGGTCAGGAGGTCAAATCTTAGAAAAACCTTGTGTGCAATCTATAGGGCATATTTTTTGCCCAATCAACCTGAAAATTGATCAGAATGATTGTCTTGATGAAATCTCGGACAAGTTCGAAATTGGGTTATCTGGGGTCAAAAACTAGGTCACGAGGTCAAATCTTAGAAAAACCTTGTGTGCACTCTAGAGGCCACATTTTTTGCCCAATCAACCTGAAATCCGCTCAGAATGATTGTCTTGATGAAATCTCGGACAAGTTTGAAATTGGGTTATCTGGGGTCAAAAACTAGGTCACGGGGTCAAATCTTAGAAAAACCTTGTTTGCACTCTGAAAGCCACATTTTTTGCTCAATCAACTTGAAATTTGATCAGAATGATTGTCTTGATCAATTCTCGGACAAGATTGAAATTGGGTCATCTGGGGTCATAAACTAGGTCATAAGGTAAAATCTTTGTAAAACCATGTGTGCACTCTAGAGGCCACATTTTTTGCCCAATCAACCTGAAAATTGATCAGTTGGATTGTCTTGATCAATTCTAGGTCATGAGGTCAAATCTTAGTTAAACCTTGTGTGCACCCTAGAGGTCACATTTTTTGTCCAATCAACCTGAAAATTGGTATACAAAAAGTTATATCAGGTGAGCGCTTCAGGGCCAATGGCCCTCTTGTCTTAGAAATGTCAAAACCAGGTCTTGTTTGGGAAAGGGTTAAATTTTGTAGCTTGTTCATGATTGATATGTTAATGCTTCATTTATCCAATGTCAAACTGAAAGGGATTATCAAACATTTTCCATTGCTAAGGATTACAACCGATCATTAGTTACAAAGCACTTCATGCATCTTTGGGTATAATGTGCCATCATCATCATCATCGGAGTTTTGATTTACGTGTAGGTGGTGGGACTGTTCCAGCATCTGTGGGGTCCCTTCCAGTTGTCTGGCTCGCTGCATGCATGGCAGACTTGACTTCCCCTCTCCATTTCTTTCTGTCATGGGTGTTTATAGTTGACAGTCTCCATTCTCTGATGTCTTTCTTTGTCACTTCTTTCCATGATATCTTTGGTCTTCCAGCAGCACGTTTTCCTTGGACTTCTAAGTCATATGCTGTCTTAATGGCACCGTCAGATTGTTGTAGATGACCATACCAGCGGAGTCGTCTTTCTCGCTGTACAATGGCGAGGTCATCAATGCTTCAGTAGCTCATTTGATCTTACAGTGGCAATGTCCTTTGGTTTCATGTGTGACAACGGAAATTTATGAGAGTTACCCTTGTCAATGTTTTGGTGTCATGCATGGCAATAGAAATTGATGAGGGATACCCTCGTAAATGGCAATGAATTTTGTGCTAAAAATAGATTTGGTTTACTGTTGTGTTTGTATAAACTGCCGGTGTTGTTATAAAATCTTGTAGTTACGGCTTGAATCAAGCCGTAGCTACGAGATCTTTTAACAACACAAACGAAAATACAATTGTTTGTCCTTAAATAATTACGTCATGTATAACTGGATAAAATCTTTCCCGATTTCTGTTGCTACAGATGACATCAGATCTGAAGATGCAGGAAGTGTTTTGTAGTTAACCCTTTCCCAAACAAGACCTGGTTTTGACGTCTCTAATAGAAAAGGCTTGGGAAAACATTGAGACAAAAGAAGAAACTGCTGATAACCAGCAGTTTCTCCTTTTGTCTCAATATTTTCTATGCCATATTTTGCACAAATCCTATCTTTAATTACATCCATTTGGTCATTTGTGGCAGTTTTTGAAATGGATCACCCTATAATTTTGTTGTTTGGGAAAGGATTAATGATGGGTTGTAATCCGTAAGTCTTTTCACACAATACCCGATTTTGATCGATACTGCCAACACATAGTCAGTAAATCAGAGAAAATCTGAGAAGACTGGTTATTTGTTTTTAAAGAAAGGGTTGTCAATTTTAACCCTTTCCCAAACAACATATAGGGTGGTCCAGTTTGAAAGCTGCTGTAGAAAACAAAATGTATTTTGATACAGATAGTGTCTTTGTACAATATAGCACAGAAAATATTGAGGTAAAAGGAGAAACTGCTGGTTTTCGACAGTTTCTTCTTTTGTCTCAATGTGTTCCCAAGCCTTTTCTCAAAACCTGGTCTTGTTTGGAAAGTGTGAATGCTCTAAACATTGGAGAAATGTTGTGGTATAGGAATATATAAAGAAACCTTATTTTGTGCCAAATTGTTTTGCAAATCCTTTTGATTTGATTGACGCTTGCATTTCGCTCGCCTTAACCCTTTCCCAAATAATGTTGTATTTCTGATGTACTTAAAGAAAAGGCTTGAGTGAACATTGAGGCAAAAGAACAAAATGCTTATAACCATCATTTTCTGCCTATGCATCATTATTTTCTTTGCTAAATTGTACATCAATGATGTCTTGATCATCATCCAATTTGTCATCGGCAGCATCTTTAACCCTTTACCACACAGTGACTCCTTTAAGTTTTGAGCCATTCAAGATATAGACTTTGGAAAACATCGTGGAAAATGAAGAAATTGCTTGTGACAAGCAATTTCTTCATTTCCCACAATGTTTTCTACACAGTAACACCAAACAATTTCAAATTTCATTTACGTTAAATTGTCATCTGCAACATCTTTGAATTTCGACCAGTTTAAAATTGTGTTGTTTGGCAATGGGATTATTGCGGAAAATTCCAAATTTTTGCTGGAAAGGGTTAATTACTGGAGATTTTTGGGTAATTCCTTTCACTTTGACAGTCCATATTTATGTTTGTGTCGTTTAGGTATGACTTTATGTTGTATTTCTTTCCATTAAACTTCCTTTCCAATGCAAATTTGGTTCTTATTTTTTTAACCCTTCTCAAACAAGAACTGCTTTTGACATCTCAGGAAATGGGCAAAGGGAAACGTTGTGGCCAAAAACGAACATCGTGAAGTTTGAACAGTTTAAAAGTTTGCCGTCTGAAAAAGGGTTAAGCATAGGTTCCCTACACCAATTTGAAAAATGACATCTGAGCGAAGCCACAAACCAGTACAAGACTTGTTTAGTTTGATTTACTTGGGGTTTACACTGTTTTCAACGACTGGAGCACTTAACCATGGATTCCTGTTGTTTCTCATACCAGTACTACCACAACACCCTAACGAAGCCTCCAGCTGCTCCCCCACATAGGTTCACGATTTCAAACCATTGATGGGTGACATTTTTGTCAGAAAGGGTATTTGCCACGGCCGGGTATCGAACCCAGGACCTCTTGAATGAGAGGCAGATGCGCTACCAACTGCGTCATGGCCGCCGGCGGCCACAAGACTTTTGTACAAGCATATTGTATAGCTCTTGTTATCCAGGCAGCCTCTATCATGCTGTATGTGTATCGGGGAATATTTCTGGAGAAGAGTTGCTCGTAGGACTGAAACTACTTATCCCACAATGATGATCAGCCCATTGTTGAAAACGAGCCTGGATAGCTGAGGTCAGTATCAAAGTCTGTCAATCCAGGGTCTTGAGTTTGAGCCCTGGCTGGTCTATATCCATTCTGACATTTGACAAGTCATTTGTCTCTCGCTTATGGGTGTGAATCATCTATGTGAGAAGCTGGGGCAGTTTCATCAAAACATTTAAGACATATTTTTGTCTTACCAATGACTTGCAAGTTTAGGACAAGAAACGTGTATCACCAATCTATCAAGACCTGTGTTACAGTATGCGGTTGTTGTTTTAACCGATATTTAAGATCTCGGTAAGTCAAAAATGCGTCTTAAATGTTTTGATGAAACTGGCCGCTGGAAACTGGGATTAGACATTGGGGCAATACTGGTAAAATTTACACCAGGAATCCATGGTTAGATGTTCCAGCTGCCGCGATATGACTCCGACAAATCAATTAAATGTCAGAAAGGACAATGACTTTGCTAGATTTTGAACCGAGATAGACTCCAACTGTACCAACTAAATTACTCCAGCTCGTCTACAGTATAATGTAGCTTTTCAACGAAAACCTCGTAACTGCAGCTTGTTTTAAGCTGCAGTTACGAGGTTTTAGTTGAAAAGCAGTGATAAATGAACGCTTTCTGGAATGAACATCAGGAACTGTTGATGCAAGAGTCAGACTATATTTCAAACCTTTCCAAACGAAAATATTTAAGCTTGGTCGAAACTAGACTTATTTTCAGACGACAATATTTTGTAAAAAATCCTCATGTTATAGCATAGAAAACATTGAAGGATGGGGTCTATAGAATATGAAATTATTTTCAACTTTTATGGAAAATCCTCGTGAATGTTATAACATATAAAGCATTGATGGTCGGTGAAAGGTCTAGAGAATATGATGGTTATCAGCATTTCCTCCTTTTAAAGCAAGTCTTTCTCTAAACCCATTTTCAAGGGGTCTTCTTAAAGGAGCCGCTGCTGTGGCGAATCCAGGATTTCTGTGAGGGCGGTCGAACATACAAATTAGGGGTTCGTTTTCCTCTTATTTCACAATTTTGGTTGAATTTCTTCATGAAAATGAAATATTTTCGTTTGAACCACCTCTGCATCCGCCACTGCGCTGCTTGGGAATGTTTGAACTCTTCTTCGAAACAAGACCTGGCTTTGATTCTGTAACAAACTATACATTGGAAAACATTCAGGCAAAAGAAGAAAAGGAGGATAACCAATATTTTTCTCAATACTTTCTGTGCGATATCCTGCAAAATCCCATCTTTATCATGAATCCATTTCATTGTCTGTGACAGCTTTCAAACAGTTCGAAAGCTGTCACAGACAACAAAATGGATTGTGATAATTTAATTTAACAGTAGTGAACTGCGATAGCTGTTTAACTTTTTAAAAGGGTTAAATTCAAGGACAAACATCTCATAACTTTCATGAACTGTTTTAATTATGCATTTTTGTTTTGAAACATGAAGAAAAATGTAAATGGCAAATGAAACAATTATCAACAAGTATTATAATACAATATACAAAGAAAATAATGAAAAAGAAAAGGAGACAAAAATATGCAACAAATCTTTGGACTAAGCAAATTTCTTCTGTTACATTAGAAAATGCTGTAACTACAGTTTGAATAATTTGTAGTTACGCTATTTCTCAGCGTTACAGACGAAAATTTATTATGTAAACTTTGAAAGCCTTTTGGCATAAAGTATGTCAGGATGGCATTTGATTCAAATAACTCAAACAATACATAGTTTTGATGACTGTCAAAGAAAATTTCTAGAAATCAACAAGGGAAAAGTAGCATGAACAATTTTGGGAAAGGACTACTGCATAATATCAGCATTTCTTTCCCTTCTCAATATTTTCAAACAATTTGTTCTCGACCTCAAAACCATGGAATATTTGGGAAAGCGTTGAAGCTGCTTTAAAACAATTCAGCTTTTAAATTTTAGATTGATAATAAATATACATGATCTTTAATTCATCCCCAATATTTTTTCTTAGATTGGCGGGGCAACCCTATTTGGTTTAGTTAGCTTTATATACATACAAAATATAAATATTTTATACAATTTGGTGCAAAACTGATGTAAGTTACACAAATCATTTTGATGGTCTTCAAAACTGTTTAAAGTACATAGAGACATACGTGTATATCTGCGATCGGAGGTCAAAACCTTGTAACTCCAGCCTTTCAATCTGTAGTTACGAGGTTTTGACCTCCCACGAACGACGGCGTACTTAAAATAGTTTTGCACTAATCCAAAGATAATGGCGATTTGCATTGGTTTTGCACCAAGCTATCGCTTTGTACAATTATTATACGTTCACAGTTTAAAGAGAATTATCAAAACAACTGCAACAATTCTCGTTTAATTTTGAACGTATAGCCCACAGTAAATAACCTTGCAGAGCATCTTTAGTTAATCGATAGGGATGCTTTGCCAGGTCAGTTATCGTGAGCTATATTATAGTATGAAGGCACTTGAAGAATGGATAAACATTTGAATTAGATGTAAGTTGTTTTTTAAAATGTGATTAGTTTAATTTAATACCTTGGACTTTGGTATATGGGTCATTTCATGTAAAAATGCTGGTAGTACGTGTGAAATACATAAAATAAGTCCGCACATAGCTCTTTGTTGCTTTTAAAAAATGTTTTATTTTTCTTGAAAAAAAATCCAATTTGTCAAATTTGATCAAAAATGGCTAATATGATTGAATAAGTAGGCATATGATATACGAATAAGGACAAAGTATCATGCCAAATCGTCAATCTTTAAACGAAAAAGGAAAACATATTATCTCAAATCCTTAAGCTTTAACCGTTTCCCAAACGACAAAATTTTTGGATGGTCCAAATTCAAAGCTGCCGCATACGACAAAATGGTTGTGGATAAACACAGAATTTGTGCATATTTTAGCACAGAAAATATTGAGACAAAAGGAGAAACTGCTGGTTATCAGCAGTTTTTTCTTTTGTTTCAATGTTTTCCCAAGTCATGCCCATTAGGGACGTCAAAACCAGGTCTTGTTTGGGAAAGGGTAAAAGGTAACTACCCCTAATCTAAAGTTGATCGTCGTCTTATAGAAGCTTTGTGAATATTTGTACAGAATCAATCTTTATATGGACACTGATCAGCATCATTTGAAAGCTTAAATCTGCACAAAATTGTTAAAAAATATTATATTGATTTTCAAAAATGTTTTAAGGTAGCACCCTTGCCCTTCGTGCTTCTGTGTTGAATGCCTTGAAATACATGTATTGACAAGATTATCATTCGGCCTTTCATTTCATAATTGGTCATCTTTGGGTCATAATTTTCGATGCTTTTCAACAAAAATCTCGTAACTACAGCTTTAACCAAGCTGTAGTTACGAGAATCTTGTTGAAAAGCGACGATATACACATAATTTTATAATCTATCAATCAACGGTGGTTGTCATTTTGATTTGAAGTAAACAACATTATATTTAATATTCATACATTCAGTCACAAGGTAACAAAACTGCATTTTGATTGGTTACATGATCAGGCTAGACACCCGAACTCCTTTCCTCGCCGAATCACAACTCGTATTGCAAACGACGTCATCGCAAAACCAAACTTTCCCGGATCAAAAGCAATCCTTTGGTCGTTTAACGTCTTTCTAGACGGAATATTATTCTTGAGTTAGAACAACCCGGCTCTCGTTTTGATTAATCAAACAGATCTCATCGGCTTCTTTATTCTCAACTGGGTGAGACGAGTTCTCTTGGTGAAACCGGCGGAACTTGAGGTGAAGCGAACGAGAATTCAAATGTCCCACTCGATGACGAAAAATCAGACGCCGACGTTGACGAACAACTAAAATCAAACTCAACCGACGCTAACGAGTTCGAAATCGACGACACCGAATCCTGAATGTCAGAATCGTCTTTGGCACCGGTAAAAATGTTCTTTTCGAATTCCAAAAGTTGTTGCATGAAGTTCAGATTGGGTGAAATGACCCCTCGTTTTGCTCGGACAAAGTCAAAAGCTTTCTCGAGTGTTAGATTGTTTTTATACATGAGGTAGGCTATACAAACGGTCGCAGATCGGCTCACTCCCGCCTGACAATGTACTAGCACCTTACCGCCGTTGTCACGTGTCTTATCTGGAATGAGAATATGGAAATTTTTGTTATTTTAAAAATCTAAATCACTATTTTTCAATAAAATACTTCGTAACTGCAGCTTATGTTAGGCTGCAGTTACGAGTTTTTGTTGCTGTTTTGTTTTTTGTTGAAAAGTGGCGACAAATATTTTGGCGTTGTTAAATTTGAAAGCTGCTGCAGACGATAAAATCAATCTTGAGAAATATGGAATTTGGTAGGGCCTACACGTTAGCACAGGGAATATTGAGGCAAAAGGAGAAAATGCTGGTTATCAGCATCTTCTTTTGTCTCAATGTTTTCCAAAGCCTTTCCTAGTAGGGACGTCAAAATCATGTCTTGTTTGAGACAAGTTTAAATGTTTATGACAAATTTTCTTTATATATGTATAAATTTTCTGGGCGATGCCTTTGATTAGTTTCTTATTTGATCCCCACGAATTGTTTGAAAGAGATATCGAAAATGTCACATCAAAACAGTAGATTTACTTAAGCTTTTTACTTAGTTGCGAAATCACAAATTATTGTATGTGAAGTATGAGAGGAGCAGGAAAATTAAGAATAAATTTGACCAAATCTTAAATCAGTTGGTGTAACAAACATTTGGGGAAAAGAATAAATCTATTCGCAAAACCTTACCTTAGCTTCGATAAACCACGACGAGATAACTGCGGTGTCTTTGTGGTTGACCGGTATGTTCATGTAAGCGAAGTCACCATCGAAAATTTTTTTGTTGGCATAGAAAACACTGAGGAAAAAGATGATCATGCTGATAATCAGCATTTTCTCTTTCTCAGTGTTTTCCCAAGCCTTCCTAACAATTGTCCTCGAGATAGAGCTAACCAAAGTTTGGACCAGCGTTTTCTTCTTTTCTCTCAGTGTTTTTCCAAGCATTCTTTAACAATTTTGGATCGAAATAGATGTACTAGAAAGTTTTGAGTCAGCATTTTCTTCTTTTCTCTCAGTGTTTTCCCAAGCCTTCCTTAACATTTTTCCTCGAGATAGAGCTAACCAAAGTTTGATTCAGCATGCTCTTCTTTTCCCTCAGTGTTATCCTTAGTCTTCCCTAACAACTTTGCCTCGACATAACCAAAGTTTGAGATAAATAAAACCTACCGATGAATTCTATAGCTTCGTTAAACCACGATGAGATAACTGCTGTGTCGTTGTCATTGACCGGTATGTTCATGTAGGCGAAGTCGCCCTCGAAGAAGTTCTTGCAGTTTGTGGACACGTTCAAAAGGGCGGTAACTCCAAGTTCCCTGAGATTGGACTGTTGGGCCGAGTGCTGAGAATCGCCGAGGTAAAGACCGGCTAATATTTCGACTGGGCCTAACTGAAAGTAGATAATGATAAATGAATAATAAATGTTGAAATAATTAGATATATCAATAATAAATTGTTAGAATAAATGAGGTAACAAGAGGACCATGATGGTCCTAAATCGCTCACCTGAATCAAGATGACAAGAGTGAAAATGGCAATTAGGTCAAATTCAAAGGCATCAAACTAAGGGCTTTCTGTTTAGAAACAATTAAGTAATAATTTTGTTTGAATCAATCCTATAAAATTGGATATGAATTAGCACAATGGTTGAGGTTATTTTTTTATTTCACAATATATACATAGGGCTAATTTTCAAAGCATACTATTCTATTAGAGATTGATCGTTTATGATATATCATTATAATAAATTATAAGAACAATTTACAAGATTTGGTCTGTTATTTGAAAAAATATAGCGAAAAATCAACATCTGATAAGCTAAGTTAATCCCTTCTTATTTGTTTACATAAAATAAACGTAGGGGCATCCAGAACAACAAATAAGAGAAATAGATAAGAGAAATAAAAATGACAGTCTAAATTTATTATTTATATCCAAACACTATGCAGAATGTATTAATCTTTTCAAGCAGATGACTTAAATGATCACCAACAACATAAGGTTTGATGAATATTGAACAAAATGTTGAATTTTGAAAAGCTATTATCTCCTCTTATCTGCAGCATGTATGCATGATTCCCAAAGTAAATTTTGTGAGCAAATTTTGAAAAGAGTGAATCAAGGAACATTCCTGCAATGTCTGCTTCAATTGGGCCGAATGGGCGATTTTTAAAGAACTTTCTTATGATTTCTCTAAGTCCGATAAGCCCCTTTCTCCCTGCCACATACATATTTTTTGACAAATGTAAAAACTTGTGAGCAAATTTTGAAAAGAGTGATTCAAGGAACATTTCTACAAAGTCTGCTTCAATTGGGCCAAATGGTTGATTTTTAAAGAATTTTCTCATGATTTCTCTAAGTCTGATAAGCCCCTTTCTCCCTGCCAAATCCATATTTTTTGACAAATGTGAAAACTTGTGAGCAAATTTTGAAAAGAGTGATTCAAGGAACATTCCTGCAAAGTCTGCTTCAATTGGGCCCAATGATTTATTTTTAAAGAATTTTCTTACGATTTCTCTAAGTCCAATAAGCCCCTTTCTCCCTGCCACGCCATCATTTTTTGACAAATGTAAGAATTTGTGAACAAATTTTGAAAAGAGTGACTCAAGGCACATTCCTGTCACGTTTGCTTCAAATATGCCCAATGGTTGATTTTTAAAGAATTTTCTCATGATTTCTCTAAGTCCGATAGGCTCTTTCGCCCTGCCACAGCCACATTTTTTTACAAATGTAAAAATTTGTGAACAAATTTTGAAAAGAGTGATTCAAGGAACATTTCTGCAAAGTCTGCTTCAATTGGGCCGAATGGTTGATTTTTAAAGAATTTTATTATGATTTCTCTAAGTCTGATAAGCCCCTTTCTCCCTGCCACGGCCACAATTTTTTACAAATGTAAAATTTTGTGAACAAATTTTGAAAAGAATGACTCAAGGCACATTCCTGCCAAGTTTGGTTCAAATTGGCCCAATGGTTGATTTTTGAAGAATTTTCTTATGATTTCTCTAAGTCTGATAAGCCCCGCCCTGCCACGCCCACATTTTTAGACGAATCAAAAATCCGCGAACAAGTTTTGAGAAGGGTCACTCAAGGAACATTCCTGCCAAGTTTGGTAAAAATTTGCCCAATGGTATAGGAGGAGAAGATGTTTAAAGAAATTGTGAACGGACGGACAGACGGACGGACAGACGGACAGACGGACGGACGACGGACAAAAAGCGACCACAATAGCTCACCTTGAGCACTTTGTGCTCAGGTGAGCTAAAAAGGGCGGCAACTCCAAGTTCCCTGAGATTGGACTGCTGGGCCGAGTGCTGAGAATCACCGAGGTAAAGACCGGGTAATATTTCAACTGGACCTAACTGAAAGATAAACAAAATGATATAATAAAATGTTTAAGGTAGAATACCCGTAATGTGGCAACTTTTAGATTCATAAAATATCGGATTTTTTCGAGCGGTGTCGTTACGTATCCGAACCTATTCGGGCGCGACCGTAAACATTCGGCTGTGGAAAGTTCCACCGCCGAATGTTTTCGACGTCGCCCGAATAATTCCGACATCGCGCGAATCTCATTAGGGGAAGACTGTCTTAAATAATTAATATATCAATAATACGCTGTTAGAATAAATGATGTAAAAAGGGCGGTAACTCCAAGTTCCCTGAGATTGGACTGTTGGGCCGAGTACTGAGAATCGCCGAGATAAAGACCGGCTAATATTTCGACTGGACCCAACTGAAAGTAGATTAACAAGAAATATATAATAAAAGTTTAAGGTAGAATACCCGTAATGTGGCCATTTTTAGATTAATAAAATACCGGATTTGTTCGAGCGTCGTCGTTACGTATCCGAACCTATTCGGGCGCGATCGTAAACATTCGGCGGTGGAAAGTTCCACCGCCGAATGTTTTCGACGTCGCCCGAATAATTCCGACATCGCGCGAATCTCATTAGGGGAAGAATGTCTTAAATAATTAAATATATCAATAATACGCTGTTAGAATAAATGATGTAAAAAGGGCGGTAACTCCAAGTTCCCTGAGATTGGACTGTTGGGCCGAGTGCTGAGAATCGCCGAGGTAAAGACCGGCTAATATTTCAACTGGACCTAACTGAAAGATAAACAAAATAATATAATAAAATGTTTAAGGTAGAATACCCGTAATGTGGCAACTTTTAGATTCATAAAATATCGGATTTGTTCGAGCGTCGTCGTTACGTATCCGAACCTATTCGGGCGCGATCGTAAACATTCGGCGGTGGAAAGTTCCACCGCCGAATGTCATCGACGTCGCCCGAATAATTCCGACATTTCGCGAATCTCATTAGGGGAACACTACCTTAAATAGTTACATATATGTGACCCGTCACGCTAAAAGGGACCTTATCCGAACTCCAAAATCTAAATTTTGACAAACTTGTCAGACTCAGCACAGATCAACGAGATCCTGTATGCGAAAAATGAACATATGGTAATATTGGGAAGCATTCAGGATTTAGAAAATTGCATAAAAGTGAAAAGTGTCGGCCCTAGTCTGGCTGCGCGGACTGCGCAGACTGACTAGGGTCGATATTTTTCACACACCCGATAAGGTCCCTTTTAGCGCGACGGGTCACATATATCAATAATAAATTGTTAGAATAAATGATGTAAAAAGGGCGGCAACTCCAAGTTCCCTGAGATTGGACTGCTGGGCCGAGTGCTGAGAATCACCGAGGTAAAGACCGGGTAATATTTCAACTGGACCTAACTGAAAGATAAACAAAATGATATAATAAAATGTTTAAGGTAGAATACCCGTAATGTGGCAACTTTTAGATTCATAAAATATCGGATTTTTTCGAGCGGTGTCGTTACGTATCCGAACCTATTCGGGCGCGACCGTAAACATTCGGCTGTGTAAAGTTCCACCGCCGAATGTTTTCGACGTCGCCCGAATAATTCCGACATCGCGCGAATCTCATTAGGGGAAGACTGTCTTAAATAATTAATATATCAATAATACGCTGTTAGAATAAATGATGTAAAAAGGGCGGTAACTCCAAGTTCCCTGAGATTGGACTGTTGGGTCGTATGCTGGGAATCACCGTGTAAGATTTCGACTGGATCTAACTGAAAGTGGATTAGATAAATAAAATTAATGAAGACCCTTGAGGAATATCAAAGATAATGTGTTATAATACGGTTTAATAACAATTCATGTTATCAATAAGGGATGCAATTCTTAGTTCTGTCCAAAGTTTTAACTGGCTAATGTTTCGAACCCCTGAAATAGCGGGACTGTTAAAATAGATCTAAAAATGTAAACGTTATGATCGTTTCGGTTTCTTCGATATTGCGTAGTATTTATGCTGATAACCGTCAATTTCTTCTTTTTGTCTGAATAAGTTTTTTTTCTGGGGGTAGGTGTTCTTTCTTTCTTCGCATTGTTGTTGTTGTTGGGCTTTTTGTTTGTTTGTTTTTTCTTGATTATTTTTTCTAATAAATCATATCTATAACAACGATCGTTTTGTCTTCTGCAGCAGATTTCAATTCATACCAGTTTAAAATGTTGACATTTGAGAAAGGGTTAAAACCATTGACTATTCAAAGGAAATCGAAAGTGAAGTCAGCCAGATAAAAACACTCGAAATTAAACATACGTTCTTGCTCATATTCAACACTTTCCCAAACGACTAACACATGGATTTGATTTGTCCAGAATGAAACAAGTTATAGACCTAGACAATAAAATAGGTTACCGAAAACAGAAAATCTAGGCTACAGCATAGAAATCATTGAGGGAAAAGGAGAAAATGCTGATGATCAGCATTTTCTTCTTTTCCCACAAGGATTTCTAAATTAACATTCAACAAGAGGGCCAGAATGGCCCTATATCGCTCACCTGAAAGAAGTTTAAGACACGCCCACTTTTTTTGACGAATCAAAAATTTGCAAACAAATTTTGAAAAGGGTCACTCAAGGAACATCGTTGCCAAATTTGTTTCAAATTGACCCAATGCTTGATTTTTAAAGAATTTTCTTATGATTTCTCTAAGTCTGATAAGCCACGCCCTGCCACGCCCACTTTTTTTACCAATACAAAATTTGCCAACATATTTTGAAAAGGGTCACTCAAGGTACATTTCTGTAAAGTTTGCTTCAAATTGGGCCTATGGTTGATTTTTAAAGAATTTTCTTAGGATTTCTGTAAGTCCGATAAGCCACGCCCAATTTTTTCTGACGAATAAAAAATTTGAGAAAAAATTTTGAAAAGAGTCACCCAAGGAACATTTCTGCCAAGTGTGGTTCAAATTGGGCCAATGGTTGATTTTTAAAGAATTTTCTTATGATTTCTCCAAGTCCGGTAAATGCTGACCTGCCACGCCCACAATTTTGGATGAATAAAAAATCCTCAAAGAAATCTTAAGAAGGGTCACCCAAGGAACATTCCTGCCAAATTTGGTTTTAATTGGCCCTACGGTTAAGGAGAAGAAGATTTTTGAAGAATTTTTTAACAATTTCTCTTGGTTAGATAAGCCCCACCCTGTCACACCCACATTTTTTGACGAAACTATAAATTTATTAACAAATGTTGAAAAGGGTCACTCAAGGAACAATTCTGCCAAGTTTGGTTCAAATTGGCCCATTGGTTGATTTTTAAAGAATTTTCTTATGATTTCTCTAAGGCTGATAAGCCCCTTCCTCCCTGCCACGCCCTCATTTTTTGACAAATGTAAAAATTTGTGAATCAATTTTGAAAAGAGAGACTCAAAGAACATTCCTGCAAAGTCTGCTTCAAATAGGCCCAATGGTTAATTTTTAAAGAATTTTCTTATGATTTCTCTAAGTCTGATAAGCCCCTTTCTCCCTGCCACAGCTACGTTTTTAGACGAATAAAAAATTTGAGAACAAGTTTTGAGAAGGGTCACTCAAGGAACAATTCTGCCAAGTTTGGTTCAAATTGGAACAATGGTTGATTTTTAAAGAATTTTCTTATGATTTTTCTAAGTCTGAAAAGCCCCTTTCTCCCTGCCACGGCTACGTTTTTTGATGAATCAAAAATTTGAGAACAAGTTTTGAGAAGGGTCACTCGAGGAAAACAATTCTGCCAAGTTTGGTTCAAATTGGAACAATGGTTGATTTTTAAAGAATTTTCTTATGATTTTTCTAAGTCTGATAAGCCCCTTTCTCCCTGCCACAGCTACGTTTTTTGACGAATCAAAAATTTGAGAACAAGTTTTGAGAAGGGTCACTCAAGGAACAATTCTGCCAAGTTTGGTTCAAATTGGAACAATGGTTGATTTTTAAAGAATTTTCTTATGATTTTTATAAGTCTGATAAGCCCCTTTCTCCCTGCCACGGCTACGTTTTTTGACGAATCAAAAATTTGAGAACAAGTTTTGAGAAGGGTCACTCAAGGAACAATTCTGCCAAGTTTGGTTCAAATTGGAACAATGGTTGATTTTTAAAGAATTTTCTTATGGTTTTTCTAAGTCTGAAAAGCCCCTTTCTCCCTGCCACGGCCACATTTTTAGACAAATCAAAAATCTGAGAACAAGTTTTGAGAAGGGTCACTCAAGGAACAATTCTGCCAAGTTTGGTTCAAATTGGAACAATGGTTGATTTTTAAAGAATTTTCTTAGGATTTCTCTAAGTGCGATAAGCCCCGCCCTGCCACGCCCACATTTTTTGACGAATCAAAAATCCGCGAACAAGTTTTGAGAAGGGTCACTCAAGGAACATTCCTGCCAAGTTTGGTCAAAATTGGCCTGTTAGTTTTGGAGAAGAAGATGTTTGAAGAAATTGTGAACGGACAGACGGACAGACGGACAGACGGACAGACGGACAGACGGACGACGGACGGTGAGTGACCACAATAGCTCCCCTCGAGCACTTCGTGCTCAGGTGAGCTAATAAAAATGCCCAAGCTAGTGCTTGTTCGGGAAAGTATTTCCGCCTACGCTTCGATCCTTATCATTCACAATTTATTCCCTTAATGGAGAATAAAATGTCCTAAATTATTTTTAAAGATCACGCGAAAGGAAAATAAATGAACAGATAAAAGTCAACGCCGAGAAATGCTGTAAGAAAAGGATGGGATTGGTACTAAAACAAACAATTTCCTTTTTTTCTGTTTGTTTGAATATATTAGGCCTACATCTCTACTAGTACTTATTGAAATTCGAATATCTTTCACGTTTATTAAAAAATTCTTGAATAGCATTTTAATAATTTTTGTCTTCACCTAAGTAATATCATATGTTAAGAAGTATTGTAAGAAACTGACAATTATATAAGAGCAATCATTTCCCTCATTCCAGGCTTCCTTTCCTTCAATAATTCTTTGCAATTGTTCAAAATGTTTACTTTTTACAGAATCAAATCTAATATTTTCAAGTTATGCTTTAGTTTTTCTTTTTCTTAATTTTTCTCCCAAATTTGTCAAATGAGTATAAAAAAATTAACGCCAACGGAAACAGATTTTAAATTCAACGAGATGACATTTATCAAAGTTCAATTAAATCGTGCATGAAATTCTATAGAAAGTAGGCATACGAGATTGGAACCAAATAAAGATTATATTTATGAGTAATCGTGCGGGGGTTCAAAATATGGACCAAAGATTGTATTTAAGTAGATCTTGCCTTATTTGGAAATGAGTGTACAATAATCCAAAGTAAGAGCGCGTGATAACACGAGATAAAGGAAAATCTATTATTTTTCATTCCCAATTCAAACCTTATATTGTGGATACTCGTTAGAATCGTCTCGGCGAGAAGATTCTAATGAGAATCTACAATTAAGGGTTTGATCAATATATGTATTTTTTTTTTTTTCAAAAATATTACTTTGAAATTGCTTGTCAATGTCTTATCCGTTGATGTACATAACATACACGCAAACGTTGTCCTGAATATTGGCCAGGCGTATTAAACGCGCTCGGCAAAGTGAAATGCACTCGGCAAAGTTCGGTAACTTCCGTATTATTTCGAAATAACAGAATGTCCTTAATTGGCGTGATATCGCGATTATTATTATTTCAAACATCGATGAAAGTAAATGTTGCTTTTCGTCTCCTTTTATGGTAAAAGTAAGGGGAACTTAGGAAAATTGCAAAAGGTACAACACGGTATCTTAGAATGGTATGTTTTCTATTTGCGGCAAGTTTAGAATTGCGCCTGTTGAAACAACGAAAACTGCCTATGCAGAGTGAGCTGCTAATACTTTATTTGTAAATAAAACTTAAATCACAAATTTAAGCTAAGATCCCTTTAAATATGTATGAACCGGGTTTGGAAAAGATAAAAACCATTTATGGAAAACAATCTGACGCTTTTAGCTCTTTTCTGGCAATGTGTTTGGTGACAACATATATATTTTGGTGAGTGCAGCCTACATAATGGCCGTGATTAGTTACATCTGCATCAGCTTACAACTGGTACCAGTCTGGAAATTGCGTTTTAGAAAAGGATTGATATTTCCCACACCTGGTCGAATTTACGAGGGACTAAATAATGTAGAGCCTTGACAGTATGTCAGTCGTATTGGTTACCTACAATTAACGAACAATAAATTAAACGAAATTATTGCCGTCATTTATTTCAACTTGGGCGTTATTATTTTCGTCAAATTTTTCTCCCGATTTAACATCAAGTAAACACAGCAGGTGTTAAACTATTTTTCATTTATTGTTTTGTAATACTTCAGAAGGCTCAGTCGAAAAAGTACCTTCTGGGAGTATTAAAAGCTTCTATCTTGGCAAAAAAATCGTAATTGAAATTTGAGAAAAAAAAAACTTTTAAAAGCATACGTTCCGTTACCAATAAATGCGTTTTCCAAAATGATGCCAGGTTTTGACGTCATTTTACTATGCACCGTCTTATTTTCTCCTTTACCATAACTCGTAACTGGTCATAACCAACCTTCTTCTTTATAAAAAAAATCATTTTTAAGTCTGCATTTTAGCTGTCGTTTAGAATAAGTCTTAATATCAGCCATCATTGAAATGTTGTTTAACGTTTTTATTTTATTTTCTTAAAATCCGCAATTAAACTTTCATTTAGAACACGTTTTAATTTCTGCCATCATTGAATTTTTGTAAACGTTTGGTTAAAGGAGTTCAATGACAGCAATTAAACAGGTTATAAAGTGACTACGCAAAAATAACGAAAACATTAAGAACACTTAAGGTCAAAATGTCGTTTTACTTTTACGTATATGCAATTGAGTATCACGTAAAACTTTAACAGTTGTTGTTTTCCGTAAAAACGGCCCTTCTTTGTTGACACGCTTAAATACCGACATTTTTTTCCAAGACTAACTAGTCAGTGCTTTTGATAAGGTAACGCAAATAAGCAATTAACGTTCTATAATTTACAAGAGCTGTCCGAAGACAGCGCGCTCGACTTTCTAAGTTGCTTAGTATAAAGGGGGCATAACTCCAAATATAGTGGAACCATGGTCATGGGCCCTGGTAGTAAGGTAGAGGGTGTGATAGTGAAAAAGTATTCCAAGTTTGGGTTGAATCCCTTTGATAGTATGGAAGTTATTGATGTTTGAAAAAACTTTAACCTTTGTTGCAACGCCGAAGTTGACGCCAACGCCGACGCCCGGGCGACAGTATAAGCTCTCATTTTCTTCGAAAAGTCGATCTAAAAATGCACTGTTTATGAAAGGCAGTCTACCCCCTATAATGAGGTTCGTGCGACGTTGGAATTATATATTCGGCCGACGTCGAAAATATTCGGTGGTGGAACGTTCCACCGTCGAATGTTTACGATAGCACCCGAATAGGTTCGGATACGTAACGACGCAGCTTTTAAAAAATCCGATGTTTTATGAATCTCAAAATGGCTACATTACATGTATTATACCTTAATGTTTGCCATTTTCCTCAATTTTACCATTCATTCCCCATATATGAATTAATCTCTGGGGGTTGTTTGCACTTTGTATTATTTGTTAAAGGGTTACATAAGTCTAATTTGCGGTAACGTTTTATCCGTCCTACAAAGGACAAGTGCTCCTTGTGGGGCGAGTTCAAGCGAGGGCGTTCTTTGATTGTTTGTAATGATATTATTATTATTAAACTTTGTATGCGATCATTATCATTTTACATATGCCTCGGAAAAGGGGGACGTTTGTTGCAGACAGAGAAAACTTAAAAAAATCAAATGCAATGTAGAGTTGCAATTTTTATCAAGCATTTAATTAAAATTTCTTTTCAGACCGCCAAAAGAAGTTTCTTTTGCAAAACTCCTCCGTCTGTCACCTCTTTATCACTTAAGGCAGTCCACCCCTAATGAGTTGCACGCGATGTCGGTTTTATTTCGTGCGACTTCGTAAACATTCATCGGTTACGCATCCGAACCTATTCAGGCAACGTCGTAAACATTTGGCGGTGGAACGTTCCACTGCCGAATGTTTACGACGTCGCATGAATCTCATTAGGGGCCGAATACTTTAACGAGTCATTCCTAAAAATCTATGTATGGAGGTTGACGTAAAACTAGAAAGCACGTTTATCTTTGATATATCATCGAAGTTGTAATAGGCTTATTACGGCAACCCTCGCATTATTATCAGGCACCGCAAAGTGTGAAACTTTGGATTATTACCAAAATGGCGGTTTTTCCTAATATGGTCATTGTGGTTAAAGACATGTCATGTTTGTTTATTATATTATCGTAAAGATATTCAATATTTGTAAACTACATGTACTATTTTTCCCTGAATTTTAAATTACGACTTTCCTAAATGTCAACAACCGTTTTATGTTTTGTTTATCTGATATTTAATTCAATACTTTATCCACTTTTTTCAGTAGACCTCGTTTTGGTAACGTTGATGTGGGGTAGTGGTCGGGGTGAGAAAATTCGTCCCATTTCCCTAAGCGTTTTTGGATTTCTAAGGTAGCCTACTCAGCCTATCCCTACTGAAATCCACGCGACGTCTATATTATTCGGGCGACGTCGTAAACATTAGACAGCGGAACGTTCTGGACACCGCCGAATGTTTACGATGTCACTCGAGTAGGTTCGGATACGTAACGAAAAATTCGTCATTAGGAATGGACTACCTATTACCTAACCCCTTTCCCATATGGCAAGAGTTTGGTCTGTTCCAATTTGAAAGGTGTTGCAGACGACAATTTCAAGTTGATGAAATTTTAAAAACAAGAGGACCATGATGGTCCTATATCGCTCACCTGAACCAAGATGATATGAGCCACAGTTATGTTTGAATCAATTAATATTTGTGACATTAAGACTGAAAACAAACTTATGGTCATCAACATTATGTCCCTGTTTCGTCTTTATAGGTCAATATATCTGGTTGTAAAGAGTGAAAACAAAGTCAAAAATGAGAATTTTGTCCATTTCAAGGGCAGATAACTCAGCAACTGCTTGTCTAATTGTGCTGAAGTTCAAACTCATCCATGATCTTATGGTGATTAACCAGTATATCCAAGATCAAAGTTTTGTCTTGATTGGTCACCATTGATTTTGTGGTTGTTAGAGTAAAAACAAAGGCGAAAACAGCAATTTTGTCAAATTCAAGGGCAGATAACTCAGGACATTCTGGTCCGATCAAACCAAAACAAAAACTCATCCGAAATCTTATATAAGTTCACCAACATTTTGTCCAATTTTTGTATAGATTGGTCAATATTAATTTTGTTGATCTATGCTAGAGTGTAAACAATGTCAAAAGTAGCTTTTTTTCATTCAAGGGCAGATAACTTCTGACATTCTGGTTCGATCTGACCCAAAATCGAACTCATCCAAGATCTTATGGTCACTAATATTGTGTTAAAGTTTTGTCTTGATTGGTCAATAACTGTAGATGCTATAGTGTAAACAAAGTTGAAAACGGTCAAAAACGACAATTTTGTCCAATTCAAGGGCAGATAACTCATGACTTTCTGGTCCGATCAAACCAAAAATCAAACTCATCGGAGATCTTATGGTCACCAACATTGTGTCAAACTTTTGGATTGATTGGTCGATATTTGTAGATGCTAGAGAGTAAACAATGTCAAAAGTAGCTATTTTTTACATTCAAGGGCAGATAACTCCTGACTTTCTGGTCCGATCTCACCCAAAATCAAACTCATTTAAGATCTTATGGTCACTAACATTGTGTTAAAGTTTTGTCTTGATTGGTTAACAATTGTAGATGCTATAGTGTAAACAAAGTCGAAAACGGTCAAAAACGACAATTTTGTCAAATCCAAGGGCAGATAACTCCTGACTTTCTCGTCCAATCTGACCCAAAATCGAACTCATCTGAGATCTTATGATCACCAATATTGTGTATAACTTTTGTATTGATTGGTCAATATTTGTAGATGCTAGAGTGTAAACAATGTCAAAGTAGCTATTTTTTACATTCAAGGGCAGATAACTCCGGACTTTCTGGTCCAATCTGACCCAAATTCGAACTCATCCGAGAGCTCATAGTTATACATGTTTTGACCAAGTTTGGTTAAGATTGGCTTATATTTGTAGATGCTAGAGTGTAAACACCAAATTGTTGACAGACGGACGGACATACGGACGGACGGACATACAGACGGACAGACGGACGACGGACAAAAAGCGATCACAATAGCTCACCTTGAGCACTTCGTGCTCAGGTGAGCTAAAAATCCATTTTGGGTAAGCAATTTCTTAATTTATCACAAAAATTTACCAATAATTTTCCTTTTAAGGAGTCAAAATGCGTCACTGTGCAGTATTGGGTTAACCATTAATCACTATTCATTGCCATTCTGCTTTTAAGCATTTATAAAATTATGTATTTTACAGTTCCGAATTGGGATAATTTCGCCCCTTTTCCTGAACAGATCGGTACGAAGAATGACTTTTTATGGATTATCTAATTTTAAAGCTGCTTTGAACGACAACATGCGTGTTGTTAAAGACAGAATTCTGTACAGAATTTTGTATAAAATTTTATAACATAACATGGGTATCAAAGACTTTTGGTAAACAATTCAAATTTTGGTCAGGCATCGAGAAAACGCTAGGTATGTGCAAAGAAAATGCGGAAACTTTTAAAATACCGGTACCAATTTCCCCAATAATTGTTGCTATAACGAACAGCGATATTTTTATCTGAAAATGTCAGAATAGAAGAGGGTAACCAAAAGTCCAACAACATGGAGGAAATTAAATAATAGTGACCTTTAAAACGAGATTGTCTTTCACAAATCTAAAAGATCTCCCCGGAAATGGGTGGGAATTTGAAACTTCCGGTTTAAAATTGACACCGACAGATGAAATTAACATGAATAGGAAACTACTTTTGCGCGTCATGTCGATTTTAACTTCAAGACATTCTGATTTTGATATTTCAAATCCAAACTGCAAGTTGTGGGTTTTCATTTGAATCGTACCCACAGCGCAGGATTTGGCGAAGATTTTTGATAGAATATTGCTTTTTGATATGAAAGTACACCCTTCTAATCTGTAGCTTTGTATGGCATGTCGGTTTCAAATTTCACTTGTAGATTGACCATTTTTGTCGTTGTTGTCATACGATTGACACTTGTTATCTCGACATCGAAAAAGTCGATTTTCTGTTTAAGTCGTCCTAATCAATGGAGTTCAAAAGATGTTTATTAACCCATTACCACACAATGACTCTTGACTCCCCAAAAAATAATGGCCATGGAAAACATCGTGGAAAATGAAGAAATTGCTTGTGACAAGCAATTTCTTCATTTTCCACAATGTTTTCCACCCAAAAAGACCTAAAAATTAAATATTCCCACTTGAAATTGTCATCTGCAGGATCTTTCAATTTGGACCGCCCTAAATTTTTGTTGTTTGGTAATGGGTTAAACTTATTTTGAAATCAACATAGCCGTTTAAATGTCGTAGGAAAAGGAGATTGCCTATCACCATCACCCAAGTGACATTTTAGAAAAAAGAAAAGGAGATAGATCTATTTAAACTAAATCAACATTTTTGCTTTGGAAGATTTTGTAACCTTTGGTGTTATTATGGTTTTGGGGTTAGCAAAATGATTACAAATAGCTCATTTCCTTTGGACGCTGAGTGGCTGCCTTTTTGAGAATATAAGCTAAGAGGACCTTTAGAATAAAAAGAACGATAATCAAAACACGTCTGGAAAGCTAAGTATATTTGGTCTTGACATTTCGTTTTGTTTTTAAGGTGTCTGTTATTTTGTTTTCCGTGGCCTTTGTTAATAAGTAGGCACTAATTGAATATACAACATTATGTAATCTCTAATTTGTTTCGTAAATAATATTTTTCCATCGCACCGAATGGACCTAGATGTACCTTTTCATGATAATATTTGCATTCTCTTCTCCTTTTGATTTGCTTCCCCGATGTATACAGACATCTAAAACTGAATTAGGGATCAGGTCGAGACAATTAATACAAACAAAATTCTGCAAAGTTAATAAAATATGGGTGAAAATGTAGCGAAGAAAGAATAAACACGCTGTTTTTCTTCGAAAACCTCGCATCTGAAGATTAGAACAAGCTGCAGTTACGAGTTTTTGAAGAAAAGCGACGAAATACTGTTTATTTATCAGCAAAGTAAAACCAGACAATGTCTTGAAAAAGTTTATAGTGCAATTGTATATTACAGTATACACTTTTCTTCAATGCAGCTTTTTAAATTTAGAGTTCTTATAATCAGCAATGTGTCTCCTTTTTTACTGGGATTTTTTCTGTCGTAACATACATAGTTATCCACCTTAGCCATCAATCATTTTGTGGCCTAGAACTCCTTTAACCCTTTCCCAAACAGCAAATTTTTAGTGCAATCCACTTCAAAAACTGCCACAAATGACAAAATGGAAGTGATTTAAGATAAAATTTGTGTAAAATATGACATAGAAAATATTGAGACAAAAGGAGAAACTGCTGGTTATCAGCAGTTTCTTCTTTTGTCTCAATGTTTTCCTAATTCTTTTCTATCAAGGACGTCAAAACCAGGTCTTGTTAAGGAAAGGGTTAAAAAAGGAGCAGTCTAAAATTGTGCCGATTGGAAAAGGGTTAAATTTGTTATCTTTCCTCTCAATGGCCCTCTTCCTCCTTCCTTATGCGTCCTTGTTTATCATTATTACATCGCTTTTCAACAAAAACCTCGTAACTGCAGCTTAAATCAAGCTGCAGTTACGAGGTTTTTGTTGAAAAGCTCTTATTATACCCCTCTTGACCTTTCTCCTTTTACACAAATGTTTACGCCCTTGTTACTCAGCAACAGATTGTATATTCATGCTCAAAATATGGGGATATTTTCAAAGTTATTTAGTGATTATATTAAAATCAAACATTATGCGATAAATATGGAAACAATTTTAGAAAATAAAAAAGCTACAAGTATATTACTCTTCTTTCCAATTAATAAATGTAAAATACTATCGTAGCTTTTCTTCGAAAACCTCGTACCTGCAACTTGTTTTAAGCTGCAGTTACAAGGTCTTTGGAGGAAAGCACAAATTATGAAATATTCTGTGAAATATTAAAGGAAACAATAGGTCGTGCAAGTCGGCCGATCCCAAGCTTCACAGGAGGTTGATTGGATTACGATAAACTCTCCCTTGTTTATGAATAACAGAACATTGTAAACAGACGATAATTATCAATCTCTATTTACAGCATTGTTAAGCAACTGCTAATCATCATTTGTTTTTCTCCGGCTTTGCGTGGTGTCCGACAGCACGTGCGGCAATCACGTGACTTTATTATGACAATATTTTGTAAACAAGAGGACCATGATGGTCCTATATCGCTCACCTGAACCAAAATGATATAAGCAACACTTTTCTTCAATTCAAAAAATATATATGACTCTAAGACTGAAAACGAACTTATGGTCAATAACATTGTGAAAATCGAACTCATCCAAGATTTCATCGTGCCCAACATTTTGTCCAAGATTTGTCTTGTTTGATAAATAATTGTAGATTCTGGAGTATAAACAAGGTCGAAAAAAGCCCAAAACAGTAATTTTGTCAAATTCAAGGGCACTCTCGACTTTCTGGTCAGATCAGGCTGAAAATCAAACTCATCCGAGATCTTATGATATCTAACATTGTGTCCAAGATTTGTCTTGATTGGTCAATAATTGTAGATTCTAGAGTGTAAACAAGATCTAAAGCAGCCGAAATCGGCAATTTGATCAAATTTAAGGGCACATAACTCTCATCTTTCTGGTCAGATCAGACTGAAAATCAAACTCATATGAGATCTTATAGTCTCCAACCTTGTGTACAAGTTTTGGATTGATTGGACAATAATTGTAGATTCTAGAGTGTAAACATCGTCGAAAACAGCCAAAAATGACAATTTTGTCAAATTCAAGGGCAAGTAACTCTCGACTTTCTGATCAGATCAGACTGAAAATCATACTCATCCCGGATCTCATGGTCCCAAACATTGTGTCAAAGTTTTGTCTTGATTGATGAATAATTGTAGATTCTAGAGTGTAAACAAGGTCAAAAACAGCGGAAAACGGCAATTTGGTCAAATTCAAGGGCACATAACTCTCGTCTTTCTGGTCAGATCATACTGAAAATCAAACTCATCCGAGATCTTATGGTCTACAATGTTATGTCCAAGATTTGTCTTGATTGATCAATAATTGTAGATGCTAGAGTGTAAACAATGTCAAAACTAAGTATTTTTCGCATTCAAGGGCAGATAACTCCTGACTTTCTGGTTCGATCTGACCCATAATCGAACTCATCCGAGATCTTATGGCCATACATGTTTTGACCAAGTTTGGTCAAGATTGGCTTCTATTTGTAGATGCTAGAGTGTAAACACGAAATTGTGGACGGACGGACGGACAGACGGACAGACGGACAGACGGACAGACAGACGGACGACGGACAAAAAGTGACCACAATAGCTCACCTTGAGCACTTCGTGCTCAGGTGAGCTAAAAATACAATATTCATTTAACATCGATTTAAACGAAAGCTAGAAGCATTTTTAATATCCTCTCGATTCTGCTTCCTGGGAAATATACAAGTACTCGCACCGAATGTATGTACCAAATGAGAATCAAAATCGCCATTTTCTTCATTGGCCTCCATGTTTTCCCAAACTTTCTTTGCAAGTGGTGTCAAATCAATGTATTAATTCGGAAAGGAGTTAAATTAGTTTTCAAAACAACGTGACTTTAATAATATTTAGAAGCATAATAATACCGCGTAGGCTTTAAAAAATCAAATTTCGCTGAAATACGATCGAATCTTTTCGAAATTTGAAGCAAAGTTGCGAGACATACGGAAAACGAAATTTAAATAATACGCCAACACAACGCGACTAATCAGTAGACGGAATGGTGATATTTCAAAAGAAATTGAATCATTATAATCATTAATCAAGCAAACCCTTTATCGTGGGCAATCATAAGAATGAGGCAAATTCTAATAAGTACACACATACCATAATCGGAGTCAGCAGTTGTGTTCACTGGCAGTGAATTTTGTGCTAAAAATAGACTGGGTTTACTATTATGTTTTGAAAAACCGTCGGTGTTGTTATCAAACCTCGTAACTACGGCTTGAATCAAGCCGTAGTTACGAAATTTTAAAACAACACCCACGATTTAACATTTGTTTGTCCGAAATTACGGCACTGTTTACTAGATAAAATCATTCCCTATTAAACCTATATACAGGAATTGTTGTTTTGGAAAGGGTTAAAATGTGCGAGGTCAAAAGAGCAGATCGTGAAACTAAACTATGCAAATCTGTGGGTATTTAGCACTTCGTTGGCCAAAGTGAGAAATACTTATTGTAATGCATCAAATGTTATATTAATGTATCAAACGTTATATCATTGTTGAAATTAGGTGTGGAAAACAACAATAGAAAGAAGCAGTCGCTGATATTCACCTTTGGGAATGAATGGAATTTTATGAATGAAGCGTACGTGTATTCATAGGCTTAATTATAAGCTTTTTTGTTGCTTTTTTATTTATATAGACGACCTTGTAAGTTGAGCGCGGACAGTGCGGTCAACTACCAATTAATTCCTGAGCAACAGAGTAATAAGGGGGCATTTGTCTTTCAATGCGCAATATATTGATAGTATCAATTATTCACCAAACCCTATGTTATTACTTAGTATTCATTTTCAAATGTGGTACAAAAATATATGTTACAAAAACAGGACCTGTTTTAGCCTATCAGAAATTTCTCCTTTTCTTTCAAATTTCCACAAAGATTCCATACAAGAGACGTATAAAACAAAGCTTGTTTCGGATGTACGTACCTTACTAGTGGAATGACAATTTGGGGGCGGCGCTAAAGTCAACCCGACTGGTGTGTCTGTCTGTCTCGTGCACAGGTCTGGGTATTCTCGTTGAAAAGCCTTGAAACCACCTGAAAATATACAGGAAATGACATCATTACTAACATCATCAAGGTGAAGCTGAAATGATAAAAGGCATTTAAACACTGTGACATGCTTAAAATTAATTCTGTTTGAACCGATCACAACTGATCTCTCTTGCTAGAAAGACATGTTTTGCGATATTTTAAGGTGTGCATAAACATAGATAGTTCTCGATTTCGTTTTATAGTTACACATTGCATGGGGAGTACAAAGATTACATAGCATCTTTTAAGTCATACGGAGCACTAAAATCTCTTTCCGGACATATGAACTATAATTTATGGCCTTCAAAATGCACTTTCGAAAGTAGGACAAATTATTGCAACTTGACATCGCGGTGTTTACAATCAAAGATATCGTTTCCTAATTAAAGAGTCAAACGCCGATTATATTACAGGAAGTGAATAAATTGCGTTTTCCGGCGAATTACAACTTCCGGTAATAAGGTGCGCGGGGATCAAAATTGGCAATTCTTTGATATGCGGCTCTGTCAAAGGAAAAGGAGACTTCGATGAATCAAGCATTTGGACTGGCCGGTAATTTTGTCGAAAATGTTCTATTTTGTACGACAATTCCCGTTGATGCAGACTATAATTCAACATCCCAGTGTCTGCGTTGTTTAGTAACTTAAATTCATACATACATGTAATCGCCGGATATCATTCCATTTAACGATGTGTGTGTAACCGAATTATTGGAAGGTGCCTTTGCACATGACGAATATTATATCCAAATTTTGTTAGTAATAAAGTGCAAGAGAATATCAGTCCTCACTTCCGGTCCACGAGAAAAACAAACGAACATCCGACTTCCGCTTCCGGTCATTAAATCTCTATCATTCGGCCATGTTTTGTAGTAGTACAATGAAATTGCAAACAGCACTTGAAAAATTACTCTCTCGCAAATAGTCCTAATAATATGATTTATAGCATGGGCTACCGACGATAACCTTTCTGAAGTAACATTACAAGACCTAGTCATGTGTAATTTAAAGTTACAGTACGAGAAATTCCACCAAGGTTCAATGAATAGTTAAATTATCAAACTACAAATTTCGTCCAACAGCCAACCTTATTTGCACAATAAGCGTATGACAAGTTTGATAAGTTTGTCAAATTCGTCCAGATTTAAATAACCTAATAGACATTTCGGAAAATCCAAAGACGAATGATCTATAGTCGTTAAAACTTTTATAATATACAAGTATACAAGACATGATACCATCGAAGTCATGTTTTTTTTTCTTTTGTATTAGGCAGGAAATTTCCCAAGAAAAAAGTGCCAGTCATTTTATTAAAAGTTTAAAGCTTTAGGAGTGTCTCAGAAAGCAATAACATAACAATAAGACGCTAGCCTAAAGCAGCATTAATCATACCCCAATTACTATTAATAAGCAAAGATGACTTTCATGTGCTGAGATATAAACAAATAATTCAATTAACCCTTTCCCAAACGGCAAACGCGCGCACTTTTCCAATTTTAAAGCAGCTGCAGACAAAATCTAAGTTGTTGATAAAGATAGAATTTGTGTACGAAATAACACAGAAAATATTGAGGAAAAAAGGAGAAAATGCTGGTTATCAGCATTTTCTTCTTCTGTCTCAACATTTTCTCATGCTTTTTGTAATTAGGGACGTCAGGTTTTGTTTTGGAAAAGGGCAAATATACTACGCCTCCCATTCATATTTGTTTACAAACAGTACACCTCTGGCGGAGGAATATCTAACGAAGGTTACAACCGGAAATTGGATAGATATTGGATAGTAAGCAAAGGTGTGGTCTTTAGAAGAGCTCCATTCATCTGTAATTACCTTCGCCTGGATATAAGAAAGACACCCTTGAGGATTTTATGGCAGCCGATATGAGAAGTTATCTGTATTCTAAATATTTTGTTTGAGTCCAAATCTTGTAGCTTCTTCGTAACAAGTGGTAAGTCTTAGAAAGCAATAATGAAACTGGTCAGACTGCATGTCATCGGCGCCTGGCATGATAATAATTACACGCATATTGTTCCCAATGTAACAAGGACCCTTTTTTATGCATCCACGTTGAAAAATCTACTTACCAGATGCGCCGACAGCTTATAGGCCTACTATCTATCAATCCGAGTTTTCTCTTAGGAAATTCTCTTTGATATGTTGATGTCGCCCAATGAGCGACATGGGCTAGCGCTAACCAGATGGTTAGATACATGTACTCGTACCTGTTTTCGTTAACCCTTTCCCAAACAAGACCTGGTTTTGACGTCCTAATAGAAAAGCATTGGGAAAACATTGAAACAAAAGAAGGAACTGCTGATAACCAGCAGTTTCTCCTTTTGTCTCAATATTTTCTATGCCATATTTTGCTCAAATTCTATCTTTGATTACTTCCATTTTGTCATTTGTTGCAGTTTTTGAAGTGGATCACCCTAAAATTTTGCCGTTTGGGAAAGGGTTAAAATAACATGTGTTGTCATATGGAAATATAACAAAAAAACATGTATTTGACAACTTGGTTAGCTTATACAATCGGGCCTCCCGTTGAGTTTTGTGGAAAAGCATTGTACGTTCCACTTGGCGACTATTATTATATAGGGACGTGCCCCCCCCCCCCCAATCTTAACCCCCCCCCCCCAAATCTTAGCCTCCTAACATGGCGGAGGGAGTGGTAAGCCCCTACCTACGATACTGAATGAAAACCACAAAAAGTCATGATATGACATTTGGTCTAAATATCAGACCTTGATCACCAGAGCCTACACATGTAAGATATCAGCAGTTTAAAATGCCATATCTTTTATGAGGAAAATAACCTTTTTTATCGAACTAAATGTTTACGATCGTAATACCAAAAGAATGGTTCAAAAGCAACTGGTAAATCTAAAGCTGTATCCCAATTCTTAAAAACATGACCAGTGTAATACTGAATATGAAGACATTTTACATAAAACAAATTCTAAAATGAAGAACTAAAATATGTAATGAAGTAAAAGGTTCTTGTAGTTCCAAGCAAATTCCAAGCAAAATGTCAGACATAAAGAGAGTCGAATATCTATTCATTTTTCATAAAAGCAACCCCATGAAATTTAAATTGTGAAAGCATGATGGCATTTAAGAGACAACGAACATGTCATTTAGAAAACCTGTGTTCTATATAAGCCCTTTCCAAAATGGAATGGGAATTGGGCCTGTTTAGTTTTTTAAAAGGCTGATGGAAATGACAAATCTGGTAGTGTGTAGATTAGTATAGGATATATTGTGCACAGTATAGGACAGATAACATTGTGACAAAAGGAGAAAATGCTGGTTACCAGCATTTTCTACTTTTGTCTCAATATTATTCTAAGCCATTTCTTGAAGAGATATCAAAATCAAGTCATGTTTGGGGAAGGGTTTACCACATATCATAGGTAAATGCCTGACCTTTTCCAAGAACGAAGTCATCTCTTTGGATTTTTCCTCAAAGGTAGTCTACCCCCTAATGAGATTCGCGCAAAGTCGGAATTATTCGGGCGAAGTCGAAAACATTCGGTGGTGTAAATTCGCGAGATGTTTTTTACGAATTTTCAGAAGTTTCCTATCATTTTCTGGTGGCTCGACTGTTTACCTGTTCAAACGATGTCAGGTGTAAGCGTTAAAAGTCTCTGGAGAAGCGGAAAGAGCTAGTTCCTGTTTGTGTATTGGGGAGCGATAGCCTTTTTACAGAAATATAACGTCTTAAATCTAGTGGTGGATTCTTGTTAGAATATAAGCGAGCAGATCCGAACTGATCTCGAATGCAATAATGTTTCTATTCTTCATTACCCAAGCTCAAATGACTGCCGCAACAATGAATCGGCAAAACTCTAAAGGAACAATTTTTGTGTTTTTATAAATCAATGAATGGGAAAGACACCAAGCACAAGAAAACGGTTACGACCGGTATTTGCTGATTGCATCTTTGAATGAGATGATTGCATCTTTGAATGAATCCTAGCCAATGGCCTTTCTAGCCATCTAGAACGGAAGAAAAAGGATTAGAAGCTTATTACCTAACTAGATCAGCGTCGGCCTATTTTCATGAATGAAGGGAAGAAACGAGATAGCGTGGAGAGATAAAAGTAGTTCCGTGCGATATTTGTTGATTGTATCGGTGAATGGATTCTAGTCAATAACCGCTACTACAGATAACGCACGGTAATGACCTTTCAAAGCGCAATATTTCATTCATTCTTTATCCAAACCCTACGTTGTGGGTACTCATTGGAATCGGCTCGAAGAGACGATTTCAATGAGTACCCACAACATAGGGTTTGGATTTGAAATAACAGATTTAGAACGCATTTACGACCGTTTGACTGTTGTTCCCAATAACTCGGCATCCGCCAGGCATTGTGTGGGAGTGTCTCTAATATCGTCGCTTTTCAACGAAACCCTCGTAACTGCAGCTTGATTTAAGCTGCAGTTACGAGGTTTTCGATGAAAAGCAGCGATATATTTGCGTACCCTAGATTTTCCGAGAACTTGTTTTTTGCCAACACTTATCGCCTTCGTAACACTTTTCTCATTATTGGGGCCAAAATTCTAACGAATAATACTTGGTATTTTTTCTCATTTTAAACATCTTAATTTATTGAGCACTGAAACTTATCTACTCTAAACAGCCTTAGAGTTGCAGTTTTTGAGCTTCGATACTTCAGTCTAATTCCGCGCTAAAAGGTTTTTAGTAATAATTCGGGGACTGGCGAACCCAACCATGATTGCATGGCATTTCTCGCACAAGTAGGCCTACAAACAATGCAACCCGAGCTACTGGCTATTCACCAAATACAAATAAATCCGTGGATACTTGAAACACGACTGATGAACGGCCAATGATTTTGCCAGGTGCTGACCGAGCTGGGATTCAAACCCGTAAGAACCTATGGAATACTAGTAATCTAAACAACATGCGCACTCCATCCTCATCTATCGTCCAAAAGACTCTGGCATTACCGACAAATCAATCGGAACTGGCCTACTGACCAGGAATGGGCGATTAAATTTCGAGGGTACTGACCTTGGCATTAGTGACCGATTTTATTCGATAGACAGAAAGAACTACAGATATCAGGGGGTAATGACTTTTCAAACTGCAATATTTCATTAATTGAAGATTAAACCTTATATTGTGGGTACTCATTAGAATCGTCTCATCGAGACGATTCAAATGAGTACCCACAATATAGGGTTTGGATTTATAACAATAAATTTAGAATGTCTTTTCTTTTATACGAGGGACGGTCGGAAAGTAGTTGGACTTTTCGTGCTGCTGTCTCTCCATTTGCAACTGTATAAACACATTATATATTGGTGGAATCTACATCCATTTGCCAATAATGTGGTCAGTTTATTTTCAAAGATAATTGTATATATTCAATATTCTGTCCACTTATATGTGATAGGGGTTTTATGTACAATAGTCTATTTGTCAGAGGAACAACAAGGGTAACCAAAACAAAAGAACATTCTAGTCATTGCAATCGCGAAGAAGTTAAGTTTTTTAACTACAATATCACTGAAGATTAAATAATGATTCATAATTCCGAACTTGGGATAAAAACTCAGTCACAGCATTCATAGAAACGAGCTGGTTCCCAACCTCTGAAAAGATTAAGCTTTTACATTCGGCTGGTAGTCATGTTTGTTGCTTTTGTGGATTCACGAGGATTGAAAGTTAGTCATTTCATGTCAAATAGTAAAAACTGACATTGCCAAGTACAATTCTGAAGTAATTCAGAAAAAACGAAAGAAAAATGCTGAAGTAAACGCGTCCAAGATAAGCAAAGAAAAATATTTTCTACTTCACGATAACGCACGCTCCCATACCACCGCATCTACAGTGGAGATTATCAACTATTACCCATGACAACAGTTGTTTTACTCTTCTTATAGCCCAGACCCAACCCCACATGACTTTTATTTGTTTCTAGAACTAATGAAAATGCTTGCTGGGAAGACATTTGAGACCAGGGCGCCTTTGATACCGGTGGTTACACAGTACCTTATACAGTGGGTCTACGTCATGGTTAATAGTGGGAATAGTAAAGCTCCTACCAAGATGGCAAAAATGCATAGACATAGATAGACAATTTGTTTAAACAGTGTAGAAAGAATTTTGTTAAAAAGACAAATGGTTTTAGAGAACTAGTCAAAAGTCCAACTACTTTCCGACCGTCCCTCGTAA
This sequence comes from Fragum sueziense, assembly GCA_963680895.1. Lineage (NCBI taxonomy): Eukaryota > Metazoa > Mollusca > Bivalvia > Cardiida > Cardiidae > Fragum > Fragum sueziense. The sequence goes on from CAVMGG010000315.1 coordinate 65,348, forward strand.
GTTGCTCTGCAATATAGGACTGTGCCTATCGATCGATTGATTATAAAATCGCGATATAATTATTGGGGAAGGGCTCGTTATGAAATTTTAACCCTTGGGTATTAACTAGGCCAATTTCTCCTTTTCCCCCAGCGGGTTGTCCAATTGAGGTCAATTTCATATATCGATCGATTGATTATTTTATTTAAACATCATGACATATCTGGGCTATGCGCATTATCCAACTCTAGTTCAAATTGTCTTTTTTTTTTTTTTTTTTTTTGGGGGGGGGGGTGTTGTTTTTTCTTCGTATTTTTTTTTATTCATTTTGGGCGTTGCAATGTACCACTTACTTCTTTTCTTACAATATCTTACCGTTATCTTTTAATTCATTATGGCCATTAAACCATGTCATTATATCTTTTTCTCACAAATTTTATGAAATAGGCACATTATTATTATTAGACCTTTTTCATTAAGATTTTTACAATGTACATAGGCCTACCAATTTCTTCTTTTCTCTAAAAAATACCGTTATTCTTTAATTCACAATGACCATTAAGGTTTATTATTTTCTCCTTTTCTCACAATATATATTCGATATTTTGCTTCATAAAGGGCGTTAACATTTGATATTGTGTGGTAACAATTAAGGTATGACATTGCAATTATAAGCTGCGGGTTTTATTTCAAATGTCAAAAGAAATCCACACCCTCATCATCAAGTTAACATTTCTCCAAGCAAGACTTTATCTTTACGTCCCTGTATAATAAAAGTCTTGAGAAAACATTGAGACAAAAGAAGAAAATGCTGATAACCATCATTTTCTTCTTTTGTCTCAATATTTTCTCTGCTAAATCGTACATGAAATACAACAACCATTATATAGTTTGCAGAGGATTTCAAATCAGAACAGACTCTATTTTTTTTCTAAAAAAAATGGGAAAGGGTTATCAAAATATCAATTCTTTGACGGTATCGTCTGCGATCTCTGTGGCTTGCAGACGACATTTTGTTCAGGTAGAAATTACTACGCACATTATTCATTTTACCATTTCCCAAAGATATCCTTGTTTCTCATTTACAAGAATCGAATTTCTTGTAGGTCTATGTTTGAAGCAATATTTTTCCTCTTTTGTACAATAAGGTAAAGTATTTCCACCGTTTTCGTCAAAATGTTCGTTTTCGTTAATAACTGTATTAGTAGCTTTATCTGCAAAGTACTTTTAACTCATAATTTCGTGAAAAAAGGTCAAACCAGTCAATGACTAAATGCTTTGAAGAAATATGGTTGCAACCGCAATTTGTCCTTTTGAAAAAAATGTCAATCTTTTCTCAGGAAATGTCATTGTTACAATCCCTCATCTTTGTCTAATTGTCGTCTGCTCGTCTTTCAAGTTGGGCAAGTCCATCGGTTTGTCGTCTGTCAAATTGTTTTGCACTAGGGTTAGGTGTGTCAAAAGGGCAAAATGCAGTTACATGTAGTTTTGTAGTACGGTAGTTTTGTGGTAGTGTTGTAATTAGACTGATTTCAGTCTGTTAAGAATAACATCATTTGTATTGAGAAATATGAAAATAAGGTACATAGAAAATTGTTGCTCTGTGTCGTTCTTAACACAGAGCAACAATTTTCTATGTACCTTATTTTCATATTTCTCAAAACAAATGATGTTATTCTTAACAGACTGACATCAGTTTATGTTGTAATGTACAAGTGTAAAAATATCCTAACTTCTCCAAGTTGAGAACATGAGTATACCGCCGGTGTTATTGCAAAACCTCGTATCTACAGCTTTAGTCAAGCTGTAGATACAAGGTTTTACAATAACACCGACGGTACGTCATTTTTTCATTCATCTTTCATGTACAGGACGCGATATTAAGCGAAAATTAACTTTGAAAGACCTAAAGATATTTAAAGTGACATTTCACATTTATTTCATATTTTAAAAGTATGTCTTGATGCAAAGATTGTTTATTCTAATGCATAGAAACGCTATCAGTTTTTTTAAGTTGTTCTCTATAAGCGAAAAATACGCCTTCAAAGTTGAGACAGAAATGACAAATTATATATAAATCTGAACTGCTGTCCACAACAATTTGTTTAATTTTAGAACAAAAATATATATTTCTCGTAAACGGTTTAATATTTTGGCTTGAAATTTTCAGAATTTTCATAAGAAAACATGCTCTTTCAGATAGAACAAAAGTAAAATTTATGTAAAAATAATCGTGAAATGTCACTTTAAGTTGGCCATTTTCAATCTGGGTCGATTATTCAAATTGAAGGTCTAGTAGGGGCAAAAAAAATAATCTGGCTTACGTTCAATCTTTAAGCCGAATAGACAGTTTGTATTTGTGTACAACAAAATCGACTCAATGCTATAAATTTATCTAATTTTGAATCACCAAACGCATCAGCGTTTTACGAAAAGTCAACTTTACTGCATGAATTAAGACAAGGACAACCTGATATCCAATATTCGTTTTCTTCGCAATGTATCGGTGCATTAAATTCAGTTCACTGAATACCATTTTTGCATGACACACTATGAAATGTCAAACGAAAGGACAAAGTTTCGCCGTTGCTTGGCAGGTTAACAACGAAGCGTGGGTGAGGGGAATATGTCATGTTGATAAATTTGCATTTCACCGTGTCTTTACCTTTACATGTATTCTAACCTTAGATAGTTCAGCATGATTACTATTACAAGCTTAAAAAGAAACAGCAGTAGTAAAAAGTAACAGCAGTGTTTAAAGTAGTAGCAAAATAATCGGAAGTAGAAGTAATACTAATAGCCTAATAGTCGCGTGAAATTGCGTACACCAACAATGCAGGGTTCCCTGATGAATGATTTGAGGCTATAGCGGCCAAGTCTTGTTCAATGCAAACCTTCGTACAACTAGTTAAAATGTATAAATAGTTTACTATTCAAATTATTGTAAATTGTGGGAAAAAAAGAACTTGCTCTGGATGAGTCTCAATCGTTTATTTGAAGACGTGATGGGCTGCTACAGCTCATTGATAGAACCAGGGCTGGAGAATGGCGAATAAGGTGCTTCCATCCAGGTCCGCGCGGTGCTTCCTCCCAGGTCCGCAAACAAGCTAGTAACGATATAATACGAAGGCGACGGAATGTATCGGTACCTTTTATAGCTGACGCGTTTGTAAAGGGTTTAAAAGAAGAGATATGAAAAAAGATATTCAAAAAGTAAACATTGACAAAATCGCCTTAGTCATACCGTCTTCGTAACGTTTTTACCTCCCACCGAGATTTAAAACCCTTTGATTTTTTTAAATGTTTAAATAAACTTGGCCCGAAACTTAGTCTACCCTTAATTATCCATTACAAGATAGAAGTGTATGTAGCGCTTATTTTAAGCATATGTGACCCGTCGCGCTAAAAGGGACCTTATCAGGTGTGTGAAAAATATCGACCCTAGTCAGTCTGCGCAGTCCGCGCAGCCAGACTAGGGCCGACATTTTTCACTTGTATGTACTTTTTTATATATGGAATGTTTACCCTATCTTACTTTACCTTCATTTTTCGCATACGGTATCTGGTTGACCTGTACCGAGTCTGACAGGTCTGTCAAAATTTGGATTTTTAGAGTTCGGATAAGGTCCCTTTTAGCGTGACGGGTCACATTTGGTCAAACGTGATATATGGAGTTGCGTATGGACTTAACCCTTTCCCGAACGACAAAATTTTAGGGTGATCCACTTCAAAAACTGCAACAAATGACAAAATGGATGTTATTAAAGATAGGATTTGTGTAAAATATGGCTCAGAAAATATTGAGACAAAGGGAGAAACTGCTGGTTATCAGCACTTTCTTCTTTTGTTTCAATGTTTTCCTAAGCCTTTTCTATTAGGGACGTCAAAACCAGGTCTTGTTTGGGAAAGGGTTAAATAAAAGTGCTTTGATATGTCGATCCTGGTTAGCCTACACAGTCCTCTCAATTTGATCAGGTCAAATTCTTTTTTGATGTCCAACATTTTAAAAAAAACTCGTCGTTCGAAATGTATGTCCGTGTAGGCTATTCAGCTATGAAGGCTATAAAAGCAATTCCATATTTGTTACTTTACGTAGATTGAATATCTGGTTTCTATATACAAGTATTCAGCATTAATACAGGGGTCTCGTTTGCCAAAATTTGGGGCCGTTATTGGGCCCCATTCCCAATGGCAAAAAAATATCTTTTTTTCCCAATTATTTGGTGAAGATTCCCAATGAGGACCCAGAATGCCCAATGTCAAGACCTCATCTTCATTTACAATCATTTTGAAAACAGTTTTATAGTAGATTCTTAAACAAGAGTATGAACAAATGCATTTTACATCACTCCAGTCTAATTTTCAGCAGAAAATGAGTGAATACAAACTTGTTTTAGTTTTTCCCAATTTAGGTAAAAATTTTAAAAGTCGCTATTTTTCCTAATTTCAGTGGCCCCTGGCCCCAAACAAAAATTGGTAGTAATAAGTAATACAATCATGTACATTGAACTTGAATTGTAGAGCAGTATTTGTGGGAGAAACTGCAGTTTGTGCAAATAAAAGAAGCAAAAAACGAGTATGGTTACAGAATATTAAAGTTTCTATTTATACATTGTCATGAAAGCTTTGTTATGTTTCTATTTGACAAAGGGTAAGGGCGTACGACTTAAAGACTTCAATTTAGTTGTATTTGATCCTGTCCCAAAAGGCAAAGCGTTAGACTGTTCCAATTCGAAATCTGTTTCCAAAGAAAATATAGAAATGCAACATAGCCAAGAACATATCTAGACAAAGAAGAAAATACTGAATATCAGATTTTGTCCTCTTCTGTCTCAATATTTTCTCAATATTTTTTTTCTTACAATGACGTCAATTCAATGTCTTACAAACATGTAAGCAAAGGGATAAAGACCTCAATTTTGGTTATCGCGGCTTTTCAACGAAAACCTCGTAACTGCAGCTTAAAACAAGCTGCAGTTACGAGGTTTCGCTGAAAAGCGACGTTATATTTGATCCGTTTATTTGACACTCTGTCGAGGCAGGGGAGCTTCCGAAACTATTATACTTGACATCCTAACCCCAATTATTTTGTAGTTTGTAAAACTTGGGCCCTCTAAAAATTGCGACATTATCATCATAAATCCACCATTTTCTTCTTTCTGCCTCTGCAATTTCACAAGTTTTATATATTAGTGACGCCATATGTCTTGTTTGGTCGGAGTAAGGTCTGGGGGCTTCTACAGGAGACTTTCTTAAGGTAGAATACCCGTAATGTGGCCATTTTGAAATTCCTAAAACATCGGCTTTTTCCGAGCGGCGTCGTTACGTATCTGGACCTATTCGGGCTCGGTCGTAAACATTCGACGATGTGGAGAAGGTATAATAATTATTGTCTGTAACCAGGATCTTTATTTTGGCAAAGCACAACCAACTGGCGAGAAGAATGCGTTGCAAAGTGGCATAAATGTCCCCTGTTGACAAACGATTTTTACATTTCTTTTACATATTCCTAGAAATGCAAGCCGTCGTCGTTGCAACATATGAGAACTGTACGCTACAATAACCTGTTGAAAACTAACCGCTCCTTACTTTGAACTGTCATCTAATAACCAAGACACACCCAACTATTGGAAATTGTCGGCCTGAAGCTTAGAATGAGCTATTGATTTTCCAGAGCTTAGTTCACTATATAGCCGCTTTTCGTCAAAAAACCTCGTAACTACAGCTTTAACAAGCTGTAGTTACGAGGTTTTTTTAAGAAAAGCAGCGACGTAATATTCACACAACACACTCCAGAAAAAAACGTAGTCAAATAGTCACAGTTCTAGCCTACTTGTTTCGTTCATCGCTTGTTGCAACTAATTCATTCATTCATTCATTCATTCATTCATTCATTCATTCATTCATTCATTCATTCATTCATGAGTGAGTGAGTGAATGAATGAATGAATGAATGAATGAATGAACGAACGAATGCATGCATGAATGAATGAATGAATAAAAATGAATGAACGAACGAATGCATGAACGAATGAATGAATGAATGAATGAATGAATGAATGAATGAATGAATGAATGAATGAATGAATGAATGAATGAATGAATGAATGAATGAATGAATGAATGAATGAACGAACGAACGAACGAATGCATGAATGAATGAATGAATGGATGAATGAACGAATGAATGAATTACCGGACGAACGAACGAATGAATGAATGTATGAATGAATGAAATAAATGAATGGGAACTTGCTTTGTTCAACCAATTTGCGGCAGCTAGTGCACATTACTAAGTCTTCATTGCATTTACTTCCTCATTTCAAACAAGCAGTCGCCTAATTAGATATTTGCCTAGATCTATATGCTTTCATTCATTCATGAAATGGAACATTTTCTAAATCAGACTTCGAAGACTGGTGCACCTAACCATGTGGTGTTTCTGACATTGTTTTAAACCATTACAAATGCAAACACAACAAGAAGAGAAATATAAGGCACCGAAAAGATCGGTAATCATCATTTTCTCCTTTTGGCCCAATGTTTTCCTAAACATTTTCTGTTCCGGACATCAAAACTAGGACTTTTCAGGAAATAGTTAAGCCAAAAAATCTAATTAATTTGCTTCTGTTTTCCCGTTTTAACCGACTTTCATCTGAGGCCCATCCTATTTCGCTGTTAAACTAAATTACATTTTATTGAATCTAAAATTCATCGATAAACTGTCCTCGAACTTGAACTTGAAATACGACTTCATCAATTTTATCGCAAGTTCACTTAAAGCAAAAGTGGGTTGTTTAAATTTACCCATTCCCAAACATTGCCTTCTTTTGACGTCACTAAAAAGGGATTTTGAACTCGGAAAAGATTGAGGCAAAAAGCCAACATTTTCTCCGGTTGTCTAAATATTTTTGTTCTTTATTGCCCATTTTAAAGTCTTACATTTTTCTTTCAATAAGGAAAGGATAAAAATGGTCTAGTTACCGGACATACTGACGGACATATGAACATAGTAACGTTGACAAATGACGGAAGAAAACGAAGAAGAGTTGTGTAATCTGGAATTTCATCGCAATTGTCTCTCTTCTCGAGATAATTCATACGAGTACCCACAACATATCGCTGCTTTTCAACGAAAACCTCGTATCTGCAGCTTGAAATAAGCTGCAGATACGAGGTTTCTGTTGAAAAGCGACTATATCGTCTGTGAGGTCCTAAAACAAGGGCTTGCTTTGGACAAGGTTAAAGTAGCCGACATTATATCAACCGAAACAGCACAAATGTAGGTGAAAAAATTGACATATGCCAAAAGTTATCCATCAAAAACATAAAAGTTGTTATATATAGACATACTAAAATAACTGTTACTTATTTTGGTAAAAATATTATAATAAAATGTACAACAATCGAATGCACAGTATGTTAGTATTTTTGTAACAGGAAAAAATAGCGTCTTTTTTCAACAAAAATCTCGTAACTGCAGCTTAAAACAAGCTGCAGTTACGGGGGTTTCGTTTTAAAGCATCAATACTGTCCCAGTGATCGAATTCGAAAACAGTTGTAGATTATAAAATGAACCTTGATACGATATACAAGACGTGCAATTTTGGGACAAAATAATAAAATGTATTAAACACCATCTTCATCCAAAATTAGTCAAAAAAATTTGTAACGATTGTGCAACGAAGTCAATTGAAGTATGAAATATTTTTGCGAGCGTTATGCCCACGCGTAGTCGTAAGATTGACATATGTCAAACGACATCAATCATAATATATTTACGGCGACGAAAATATTATAATACATAATGCTTTGTCGAAATTTATCGCTTGATCTAGTTATTCTCAGCTGACTTTTGTTATCTCGGAGCCGCTTATCTCAACAAAATATCTTTCACGTTGCCAATTGTTCCAGATATTCAATAGGTAACATATATATTTCCCCCACACCTAGACATGAAATTGACAGCATATGTCAAACGTCAAAATCAAAATTTACAATGACTGGAATTAAGAAGTCGTAACTTTTCAACAAAAATTTCGTTACTGCAGCTTAAGCTGCAGCTATGAGTTCACAAGAACCTCGTAACTGTCGTAACTTTTCAACAAAAATTTCGTTACTGCAGCTTAAGCTGCAGATATGAGTTCACAAGAACCTCGTGACTGAAACTTAACGATCTGGAACCATAATGACTTTCGGTTATTATCGGCGATGATCGGGTATTTACGGCACTCGGTTATTTCCGTGAAACGCACTTCGGAAAGATTCGATTTTGTTCTCACCTCGGTTTACTTTCTCGTAAATATTAATATATATCGGCCGTATAAGCCATTTAAAGTGTATTTTTCTGCATAGATAGAGATAATTCTCGTATTTCTCGTTGTTAGTAGCATGAAAAATGCTTAAATATTATCGTTCTGAACACTCTGGCGATTAAACGTATATTAAACGTACATTCATTCCATTAGAATAGGAAATACATGGAAAATACTTTTTTCATGTTGTATTCTATAAATAGCAACAAAAAAGAAAGTGAAAGTACAGCGAAATAGGGAACGATTTTATCCAGTTAATCGTGACGTTATTTCGGACATACAATAGTAATTCGTTGGAGCTGTTATGAAATCTCGTAGCTACGGCTTAAATCAGGCCGTAGTTACGATATTTTATGACAACACTGACGGTTTATCAAAACATAACTTTAAACCCAGTCTATTGTTAGCACAAAATCCATTGCTATTCACATGAATTTTCCGTGGTTTGTTCAATTTCAACATTTCCTTTCATAGATATTTTGATATTTTCAGTAATTTTGGGGTTATCAAGGCTTTAAACGGCAAATTTAGGCATCGACAGTGGTGACGAACAGATTTACGTCAACTATTTTTGATTGTAAAGTTACGGAAAAAAAACTTAGGAAATTCTAATCTTAGCTGCGAACATGTTTTGTAAAACGCACTTGCGCAAAAAATTTGAACTTCCGTTCAAATCTACGAAAATAATGTGCGTAATTTCGTTGATAAAACGGGGCCCAGATCACTGGTAGAAATAACAGAAAAACACTAAGAGAAATGAAGAAATAACTGTTTCAATAGGCATACAATTGTTATGAATTTACTGATTTGGTTATAAAGAGCAAAGCACTGATATATCCTTCTCTTAACAAGTCTGGTTTTGACGCCCATTGTAGAAATAATTTGAGAAAACATTGAAAGAAAAGAAGAGGTTGTTGATTATCATCAATGTGTTATCATCAATGTGTCCCTTTTCCTCAGTGTTTTCTGGTCTTTTGGACTGGTACATTTTTTATTATGCTCCCCGAAGGGAGAGCATATAGTCGCCGCTTCGTCCGTCCGTCCGTCCGTCATTCCGTCCGTCCGTCCGTCCGAAGCGATTTCTCTATAACCCTTGGGCCAAATCAAATGAAACTTACCATGTGAACTCCCTATGACATAATGCCGATGTCCTTTTCCCGGATTTTGGATTTGAGGCCTCGTCATGGGAGAAGGGGACTTAAGGTCAAATACACTTTTTCTCTAATTTCTCATAGTCTAATGGTCAGAATTTGATGAAATTTCATATTTGAGTAGCAAATCAGATGCCCTTGACAATAAACTACTTGAAATTTGCGTATAAAAAGTATGTCATGGAAAAAGGGGGCTTAACGTTTGTTAGCTTAATTTTAGCTCTGCATGGCATACATTTATTGTGACAATGCCTTAATCGGGGAGCATTGTCCGTCTCTGACGGCTCTTATTTCTTTTTTTTTGGGGGGGGGGGGGAGGGAGGGGGGGGGGTTATGTATGCACCAATACACTTGATTGATTCAAGATCTATACGAAAAAATGCTTAAGACAAGGATTTGATATAGTATCAATATTGCGTCTTCTGCCTTGATTTTTTTAATGATAGTCCAGTCACAATATAATGACACATGTTTTCAAATTTTACAGTAATAAACAAAATGTAATCCTTGTTAATTTTCAGTTAAACGTCGCATGTCTTGGTTCAAATCTTGAAGGTGTAAGGGACCTGCAAGATTCGAACCATCATATGCAAATTTGCAGTAGTTATGACTTTGCTATTGCATTTTTTGCAAGGGTAAATTTTGTAAACATGTGCCATAATATTGTTAATTAAAGGACTATAGTTATGTAAAGACCCGGTAATCAAAGATACGAGTTCATGTACATGTACTCGTACATGTTCGTGTAAGATTAGCTTAATTTGATTAAAAAAGGCGTTCTTATACTGTAGTACATGACACCGATTTCCACCCTCTTCCACCCCGCGAGTCTTTTATCATGGCGGGGAATCACCTGACATAATATTTTCGATATTTTCCAACAATTCAGTCAAAAGATGACCGATTTGAAAAGAAAAATTTAAGCAGAGACAGCGGGAACACTCCATGACTTTGCTGAATGCCAAGGATAATCTTTGAAAAATCAGCTGATATGAAAGTTATTGACGACCAACCAAAACTATCTGGTCGTCAATAACGTTTTTATCACTTGATTTGTAAAAGAGTTGCCACCCATCTGATATCGGGCGTTATACATTTTTTTCTGTTTCAAACCGATTCCAAATTGGTCAAGTAGTTACAAAATTATTGACAATTGTCTGAAATTTAGTGTCACATGATTCCCCACCGATGTATATAATGCCCTTGTTTTGTTAACAATAGTTTATGTAGTAACTACAGGGAAATCTGGCAATGAATATTTGATAAAAATAAGTTCTTTATATAAGTTACCATAAAAAATAATGTGTTGTTACATTTGACCCTACAATAAATATTTGATGGAATTGAATGACCTATTTTGGATGATTTTGTCCTTGTTTTATGCGCCCCTACTAAGTTTGAATTCATAAAAAACCAAAATTTAACGGTAAATTTTTCCCATTCTTGTTTTATTTGCACAAGTATAAATTAGAGATAATTTTGGTGTAGGTCTCATACCCTGCCAGTCAATATTACAAAAATTACAGATCACAGAAAAATGTTCATTTTTCTTAAACATGGAAAAAATTCAGTCGCAAAATCATAAACCTTATGTATAATCAAGTGTTTTTTCGCAATTTTGTTTTTCATAGTTTTGTATTTAGCTTATTTATGTTACATACATATCTGTTGTCGCATACAAGCTGAAAAATGTCAAATATTATCATCTTCTGGGAAAAAAATATGAGATTTATGGAGTTGGTGCTTCCCCTTTTCCCGCCTTTTTTTGTAAAAGGGGGTCAATAACTAAAAAAATATATAAAATTTCAGCATATCGGTAAAAATTGTTTTAAGTTTCATTTTACCTCCGTCTTATATCATAGAAATAATATATAACAATACTTTTTGTATTTTCAAAAGTGTCTATTATGGTTCCAGATCGTTAAGCTGCAGTTACGAGGTCTGTGTTAACCCTTTACCAAACAGCAAAATTTTAGACTGTTCCAAATTCATAGATGTTGCAGACGACAATTTCAAGTGAATGGAATTGAACATTTTTTGGACTTTTCAGATAGAAAACATTGTCGGAAATGAAGAAATTGCTTGTCACAAGCAATTTCTTCATTTTCCACAATGTTTTCAAAAGCCATTATTTTGTAGGGAGTCAAAAAGAGTCATTGCGTGGTAATGGGTTAAAAGGCATCAATATAAGGATATGGATCTGGAAAAAATGGCCCTCGCGGATACAGCCAAGTCAAATGCCTCAACTTGTGAGTAGTCAAGTTTAAAACTGTTGCGATATGTCAAACTCGAATGAGAGATTTTAATCTGCAATGTGTGGGAATAGAAGACTAATTGTTACAAGTGAAAATGTCAAGATTGAAAGATAGCGAGGTCTACATTCAATGTATCATGCGATGATCTAGTTTAACTCTTTCCAAAACGACACAATTTTGGAGTGGTTCAATTCAAAAGCTGCCACAAATGATAAAATAGATGTTAACAAAGATAGGGTTTGTGTATGACATAGCAAAGAAAATATTGAGACAAAAGGAGAAACTGCTGGTTATCAGCAGTTTCTTCTTTTGTCTCGATGTTTTCCCATGCTGTTTCTTTTATGGACGTCAAAACCAAATCTTGTTTGGGAAAAGGTTAAATGTATCATGCCATGATCTAGTTTTATTCCCCAAGCAGAGCAACATATAAGAGGGGATGAAAATACATGTACATTCTAAATTTGTTGTTTCAAATCCAAACCCTATGTTGTGGGTACTCATTGGAATCGTCTCGATAAGACGATTTCAATGAGTACCCACAGCATTGGGTTTGATGAACAGTAAAGGAAATATTTCATTTTAAAATGTCAGCAACTCCTCTTTTCTGTAGCGTAGCCCTACCAAGGTCGTTGGCAAATGTTAACGATTCAGAAGTAACATGAACTTGCACTAGAAGTTGTTGTATCTTTTCCCACAATGTTTGTACATGATTGAAGTCCGATCGGGACCTATACTGTTTTCAGAGAAGTGCTATATGGTAATAGATAAGGTATTAGAGAACAATATGGATCTTGATCAGACTGTGCGTAAGCACAGGCTGATCTGGATCCATGTTGGTCTCAAATGCCATATTGGACCATTTCCAGACCTTTGATCACATACATGTGCATTAAGAATTAAGATAATAATAAACATTACTAAATTTGGCAAGGGTCGAATATCAAATTATGAGTATAATAAGTGATTAACAACTTAGTAAATATGGGCAGACTGCCAAATCGTCTTATGTTAGTGTGTCATTTGGCTTAACCCTTTCCCAAACGGCAAAATTTTAGGGTGATTCACTTCAAAACTGCCACAAATGACAAAATTTAAGTTATTAGAGACATAATTTGTGTGAAACATGGCATAGAAAATATTGAGACAAAAGAAGAGACTGCTGGTTATCAGCAGTTTCTTCTTTTGTTTCAATGTTTTCCCAAGTATTTTCTATTAGGGACGTCAAAACCAGGTCTTGTTTGGGAGAGGGTTAAGTTAGTGTGTCATTTGGCTTAAAATAATGTCCAACATGTACATTTGCCAAAACATAGCACTTGACTGAGAATTTACAGGCATTAACCCTTTCCCAAACAAGACCTGGTTTTGACGTCCCTAATAGAACATGTTTGGGAAAACATTGAAACAAAAGAAGAAACTGCTAATAACCAGCAGTTTCTCCTTTTGTCTCAATATTTTCTGTGCTATATTTCATACAAATAATCCTTTCTCTAAAACACCCATTTTGTCATTTTTACAGTTTTTGAAGTGGACCACCCTAAAATTTTGTCGTTTGAGAAAGGGTTAAGTCGTATGTACGAAATTTTCCGTCGCTATTTTGCATCGCTATTTTTTTTCTAAAGAAAGCAACAAGTGTTGTTCTATAGGGCCTATCTAAGAGTATCCTATCATTGCCCCCTATGTTTATTATTGAGGTAGTCGGTTACTGTCCATCCTTAATGAGATTTAAGTGACGTCGGCAACTTTCGTCAGACGCCGTAAGCAATCGTTACGTATTCGACCTGTAGACATGGAAACGTTCGTAGTAAGAAAAGATCGCAAATTTCCATCGCCGAATGTTTACGACGTCGCCCGAAAAATTGCGACGGCGAATCTCATAAGTGAAAGACAACCTTCAATTTAAAAGTAAAATAAAAAGATAAAATAAAGTCGACGTTGACTTTGTCAAAGGTTTTCCAAGCGCTTCTACCCCGCAATAACAGAAATTTGATACCGCATTATGGGTCATTAAGAATTTAAAATAGACAAAACTGGAAAACAATCTTTGAACCAAATCCTTTGTTTCAAATCCAAATGACGTCTTTTGCCCACTACAATTAATTTCGAATTCGATATCTTTGAATTTCCTAAATTGCCATTTATTCAATGTCAAAATAACAAACCAACCCACTATACTGTCTTTTTACGTCTATTTAGAAGATTGTTTACTGAAAATATAGTAATTTTGTAGAATATGATATGCATGAAAATCTCAAAATAGTGGTTACTTCAATGTCAAATTAAACTTTCATCCGACAAAAACGCCTTTTACGCCTCGATAAAGACAAATTATGGAAATATCGTAATTCAGTACAATATGATATTACATTAAAATTTAAATTTCGAAAATAGAAAGTTTCTTCAAACACAACTTAACCCAGACAATAACTTACTTTTACGCATCAGCAAAGATTGCATCAGAAATTGACGTAAATGGACAAAATATGATATCAAAAAATCTTTAGAAAGTTTTGAAATAGAATTTTCCTCAATGTTATTTTTTTTTTCGAAGAAAATGTGCCTCTAAATAAGACCGAAGAGTAAGTGCCATATTTGAACCTGATAATAGATGCGCAAAAGGTTGTCTACGAAATATGTTTAAGCCTATTACCATATGACATTTGTTAGAACGGTCCAATTTCAAAGATCTTGCAGATAAATTAATTTTAACATTGTTTGCCCTTTAGTAGTAGAAAACAAGCAATTTCTTCATTTCCTACGATGTTTTCCATAGCCTTTATCTTGTGGGAAGTCAAATGTCTTAAAGGGACAAAACGTTCCAGTTTCGTTTTTTAAAGCATATCTTGATGCAAAGATTGGTTATTCCTATGCGTAGAAATGCTATCAGTTTCTTGAAATTGTTATTGATACGTATAAGCGAAAAATATGCCTTTAAAGTAGAGACAGAAATGACAACTTTCATATAAATCTGAACTGTTGTCCACAACAATTTGTTTAATTTTAGCACAAACATATGAGCCGGGATCTGGAAAAACGTCCCTTATAGCATTTTTAAAAATTGAGTTTCAAGATCAGCCTGTTGTCCAATGCAGTCCAAGATGCATTCATGCTGCTTGCTCTCTTTAAGTTACTACAGGTCACGAAGAAGCTATTAGAGAACAACATGGATCCTGGTCAGACTGTGCGTATGCACAGGCTGATCTGGATCTATGTTTGGCTCAAAAGCCTTAAGGGACGTTTTTCCAGATCCTGGCTCATATATATTTCTCGAAAAAGGTTCAATATTTTGGCTTGAAATTTTCAGAACTTTCGTTAGAAAACGTATTCTTTCAGATAAAATAAAAGTAAAATTTATGAAAAATAAATGTGAAATGTCACTTTAAGGTGTCACTGTGTTGTAATGGATTAAAGATACGCTATTTTATATTTTCTGAGTGAACATTGTTTTTACGAGTAGACTTGAATGACTGTAAAAACACACTTAATTTACTGATCTGGGAAGCCTGTTACAAAAATATGAATACTTAGAACGTGTTTTGTATGTTTCAATTGCCAGGGTAACCATTCACGGAAACACTTCTGTTTTGAATTACTGTTACTCGTTTACTCGGAAATTCTTGTCAAATGATCATTCTTTGTAAAATGCCGTATCAAAACTAAAGCAGTTTGTAGTGTATGGTTGGCAGGGTTCAACACAAACGCACGTCCGACAGACGTTCACTGCCTGTTGCTTGATCCGGGCTAACTTGGGGACAACTATTAATTTACTTAGTTGTACCCAACCATACACTACAAACAGCTGTTTGTATGTTCCGGTTTCAAAACTGGTGTATATGGTCAACTCCATTCAGCAACAGCAGTTACAGCACTAAAGGTCGACTCGTAGGTTCGAACATTGCATCGTAAATATAGTTTCTTTACGCCGTAAATTCTTTTAAAATCTTAGAAAATATACAATACAATACAATACAAAAACATTTTATTTGCTATATGATATACAACTTGTACAAATAGCAAAATAACAAAAACATGAAAAAATATTTGTCAACATGATGTAGGAGAAAAAAGTGAAGAAGTATGGATATTAGTTATTAATTCTACTAAGTTCTTGTTCCCGTGATTGGTTTGCATCATGAATAAACTTTGCCAAATTAAAAATATTTTTGGGGTTGTTGGATGACATTAAACATTCAAATTTAAAGAGGTTAGGCCATCTACAGAAATAAGGTTTAAAGAATCGGATACGTATATCACGGTAAAAGGGACAAACAAGCAAAAAGTGAAATATATGGTAGTTTAAAAATAAATGTGTTTCTACAAGAAATGGTACGAATTTGTGATTTTCATTAGCACGTAGTTTGCAGACTATATGGCCTTTGAATTAAAACGAGACTCGCAGTTCCCAAACAATCCTTGGTTTTGACAGCCCTTAAAAATATACAACAAAAAGTAATTTCTAGTGACCATTTCACCTTTGAATTTGAACACTTCTTACATATTGTTTTTCGTGAAAGGGTTTTCATAACCCATTTTTGTATGGCAAGAACGGAAATCGAGTTAGTAGGCCTAACTGCTACTTGAGTTTGCGATAAATTATCACCGCGGTCTTGACTTTTTATCAGTTTTGAAATTTGTTAAGTACATAACCTTGTTTCTGACGTTTTACATTTCCAAAATCCTTTGTCATTTCGGAAAATCATGATATGCAATGTTTCACATTTAGCAATTTAGTATAGTATGTGTTTTTATGCAGATGTTTTATATAATACACGCACATAGAGCAGTATAATACAAACGTGCAACGAATTAATCAGGCCCGTAGGGAGCAATTGCATAGATGGGACGGGGGGGGGGGCTAAAGCCCCTGTCAGGACCAGTGTTGGACTGGCTTAATCAGATTATCACTAAATTTTCAGTGTAAAATGAAGAAAATTCTGCATTTTTTTGCCAAGAGGGGGAGGGAATAGGCAATACTTATTGTATTCCGAGTCTTCTCTGATGTAAATACGCTCTTTGGTATTTTGATTTTTCGCTATTTACATATTATTTAAATAGCGAAAAATCAAAATATCAAAGAGGGTATTTACATCAGGGAAGACTCGGATTATACTTATTGAGGCTGATTATCATCAAATGGAAGAATATAAGAGTGAGAAACGTTTCCCTCGATGTAAAAAAAACACATTAACATGAAAAAGACAAAAAAGCGCCATTGCGACTTACCAATGATGAACTCGACTTGGTTTAAATCCACCTGCTGTCGCAGACTTTTGAGCACAGAGTACAAGTTCGAGTCCTTGGCCGAGGAAGCCAGATCTGTCGTATCGTCGTCGTAGACTACAACCGAGGTAAAATGACCATCTTGCAACAATTTTCTCTTCTTCTCACATGTCACAATGTTTTCTAAAGCAACGAATCCATTCGAGCGCCGTTTAAGAATCGGCGGACAGTAAACGTTCAAAGCATCTACGATGTGACGTGTATTATAAGCAATGAATGGTCTGCAATCTAGCACTAAAAACGAATCATCCAAATTCCTCACACGATCACGCACCGATCCAACGCCGATCCCCCGCGCGATATTTTCATCCACCGCGTTCATGTTTGTGGAAATGCTCAAGCTTAAACCAATTTGTTCTTTCATTGATCCCGGCATACACAAATATTCTCCGTTTTCTATCTGGTTAGCCTTATAAATACGTCTTATTCCCTTGAGCAAATACGATCGAATATCAACACGATCTTATTCATACAACCTTATGAATGGAGCACTTATACACTTCCTGTGAATGAACGTATAATTAGGCGCTTCACAACAGGTCCTTACGCGACCGAAAAAGTAGTCCCAGGTAAAGACTACAATTCGCTCAATGTATAATATTTCCAACAACAAATAAGCGAATTTACACTAAAATTTGTCTTTGTATCAGAATTGAAGCTTTGATTTTTGAAAATATGTGAATTTGTACGAAAAATCATCGATTTGACCTCTAACCCTGAACTCTCGCGTTATCAACAGTTCATTCACAAATATTCTCACATCGAACCCTTGTCTACCTTGGCAATTTATCTAGAGAAATAAATGCTGCTCAAACGCACAAAACCTAAAATTTTTTTTGCATTTTTCTTGTTATATAATTTTATTATTATAAATGAACGTAAATTATTAGCCATAAGCAAATTTAAGATCATACTAAAGTATTTGACACCTGAAATGAGGCAACTTTTTCATTTCCTTGCACAGTTTAGGAGGTAAAGCGTTGACCCTTACTACAATGATCTACATCTCGACTGCATACTCGGGATGTGTAGACCACGCATGGTGTAGACGAAAATCAGCCTGCACAGACGTGCAGGCTGATCTTCGTCTACACTATTCAAAAAGCAGCTTCGAGCCATAATCTTTGAGAGAAAATGAGCAAAAATATGACTAAAATTTTGGAGATTTTATTATTTGAAAATCGATATACTACATTACGCTTAAAAAGAGAAGGGTCATAATTCGACAAATCCCGCCCTTATCCGCTTTTCCGTTTTGTATTGACGATGATCTATTTTTAGATTTTGTTGTGGCTGCGGTTTTTGCGGTTTATTCTACGGATGAGTAAATTTTCTCAGCGGGAGAGCGGGTTTATTATTGACTTAACCCTTTCCCAAACAAGGACCTGCATTATGTCCGGAAAAAATATTGAGACGAAAGAAGAAAATGTTCATTTTTTTTGTCCATGCCTCTCTCCTCTATATTTTGTATATTTTATATCCCTTCCTTATTAACATCCTTTTTGTCTTCTACAACGGCTTTAAATTTTGACCGATCTAAAATATTGTTAAAAATTGCCGTTTGAGAAAGGGTTAAAAGGAGTGTTTTGGCAACTTGTAATTTCAGTGTCATTGCCAAATAAAGAAATAATAAAAGAACTAGGTTGATTTACTACCTTTTATTATAAACCCACTTGTGGTCGGAAATTAAGTTTAATCTGTCAAACGCATGATGTATAGAATAATAGGGAAGTCCTTAACCCATTACCAATAGACAAAATGTCGGACTTGTCCAAATTCAAAAATGATGCAGACGACATTTTCATTTGAATGAAATTTTACAATTTTTGGTCTTTTTACGCAGAAAATATTGTGGGAAATGAAAAAAAAATGCTTGTCACAAGCAATTTCTACATTTTCCACGATGTTTTCCAAAACTGTTATCTTGTGGGGAGTCAAAAGGAGTCACTGTGTGGTAATGGGTTAATATAAGACAATCCCCCCCCCAACAATGGCGCTTTTGACACCCCACATTATCATTGTTGGTGAACTCGGCCAAAGCGAGGGACGTTTTTTCGCGATCAATGTATTCCGTCGGTGTTGTTATAAAATATCGTAACTACGGCTTTATGGAAGCCGTAGTTACAAGATTTTATAACAACACCGACAGTTTGTCAATACAAAACGGTAAACCCGGTCCGTTTTTAGAACAGGTTCATTGTCATTAGAAAAATATACATTGTTGTAGCGAAAATTATTTTAGTTCACCACCAGTGATTATAGGCGTTTGGAAACAGTTGGGGGGATGCATTTCCTTCATTTTCCACGATACTTCCTATCCAGAAAGACAAAATCAACATACCCTAGCCCCAAACAACAACAACAACAACATGAACTTGGAGTTATTGTTTGCAATATCTTTGAATTTGAACAAGTCTAAGTTTTTGCCACCTTGAAATAGTTTAACCCTTTCCAAGACAGGACCTGATCAACGTCCATTTTGTCGTCTACATGAGTACACTAAACGTTTGCCGTATGAGAAAGGGTTTGGTTTGGTTTATTGGGGTTTAACGCCGTTTTCGACTATTATGCTCATATCGCGCGGCTGGAGCACCTAACCATGGATTCTTGTTGTTTCTCAAATCATACCAGTACTACCACAACACCCTAACAGAGCATCCAGCTGCTCCCCCATATAGGTTCACGATATCAAACCATTGATGGGTGACATTTCTGTCAGAAAGGGTATTTGCCGCGGCCAGGTATCAAACCCAGGACCTCTCGAATGAGAGGCTGATTAGCTACCAACTGCGCCATGGCCGCGGCCTCGCATGAGAAAGGAGTTCAACAGATACGGTCATAAGTATGGAAAGAGGGCCTTGGTCAAAAGACTCACCCAAAAGACTTCCTAAAATTTCGATCGTGAGATAAACATGTTTACTTATTTCATTATGTCACGAAATTTATCTTGACCCTTTCCCCACATAAAGACCCCCTGGCCTTGACGCCCAAAATAGAAATAAAAGAAGAGAAATGCATGGAAAATCATTGAGGCTAAAAGACAAAATGCTGATAATCAATATTTTCTCCTTTTGCCTACATATTTTTGTGCTAAAATGTACACAGATCCTTACACATATCTCTATCAACATTCACGTTTTACCATTATCAGCTTTCAAATTAAAACAATCCAAATATTTGCAGTTTAGGAAAGGGTTGAATAATTGAAGGATAATTTCGTCGTTTTTCAACGAAATTCCCGTAACCGCAGCTTGTTTTAAGTTGCAGTTACGAGGTTTTTGTTCAAACACAGAGAATTTTTGTTTGTCAACAATATGTACATGGTAAAATTGTCCGAACCAAAGGAGTGACGTGATCTAGTCATAAAATTACCACTTATGTTTACGAAAAACTATTTTCATTAATTTCAAATTGATAGTACCGTAGTCAAAGTTTAGATAAACAGTTAACAATGAAGTGTTTCATCTGTTCGTTTGATTTACTATTAACAATAAGTTATCCAAACTGTTCCAATTTAAGGGGGGATGCTCCAGTTTTTCGGAACACTCTGTCATTACTGTAGTAAATTAAAGGGAAATTATATAGGCGTCTGATTCTTCTTTTATACAAAACAACATCATTCAATGAATCATTTTAGTAAAAACATTTTTCAAATTACGAATGAAAAAAGAAATTATTCAAGATTTTAATTTTCCGTATCAAAATTTGTGCGAAAAATTATCTCCCTTGCAAATTACTTCCTCTCCCTTTCAAATTACTTCCCTTTGGACATTTATCATATTCATATTACCTGGGCACTTGATCGGTCACGTGACAAGTGACGTCATTTTCGAAGTAGAATATGACACTGAATTTCAGCGATATAAACGGCGAAGAAATCGACAGTCTGTATTTATTAGGCTTTTATGTACGGCTTAATTATTTCGGTAAAGAAAATAAACATAATATATATTTGACAGTTTGTATTAATCTTGTAAATAAGTTTGGTTTATTGGGGTTTTACGCCGTTTTCATCTACTATCTAGTAATGAAGTGATCGTACTAGAGTAAACGGTAGACAAACACGAAATGATTGAAATTATATATATATTTTTTTTGAAAAGTGAAGGAACGAATGGGGACATATATAGATCTACAGTTGTCGCCACATCGTATGGCACGTGTTTATGTTTTCTTTAACGTTCAATTACATTTGAACAAAGTATAAACATTGTGCCATACGATGTGGCGACAACAGTAGTATGTAAACGTAAGACGTAAATTGAAATGTTTATTTATTGAATGAATAAAGGAATATGCGCAATGAAAAAACTAATGAAAAAGGCGAATATCAAGATTTTATCCGTCAATATTGGTGTTCATAAGAATAGGGTTTTTGTGCAATCTTTCACAAGAAATATTGATGAAAAATGAAAATCGTAAAATTAAACATGCTTGTTGTCTGCAACTACTTTGATTACAGACGAAACCAGAGTATTTTTGCCGTTAGAAATGGGTTAATCCTTTCCAAAACTACAATGTTTTAGAGGTTTCCAATTCCGAAGCTACAGAAGATCAATTTGATATTGATAAAGAGAGAATTTATTTGCAATATAGCGAGGAGATTCGGATTGTTGAATTAAAAAGGGAAAACTACGATCATTTTTTCCTGGTTTTCACCAGATCATATGTTTTAGAAAAGGGTATTTTTGAAAACTGCTTCCATTAATTGCTGTACTGAGTAAAGGGAGTGAATAAACATGTGTTTAATAACATCTTTGACACCCGTGTTTATTGACCTGTATCTTACACCCGTTATGGTTTGTGTAATTAATCAGCTCATTATGTAACAACGTGTTTATTTCCAATTATTGTAGGAAAAGAAAAAACTATTAACGCTTTTTTCGATTGAAATCAATTTTCAAAAATGATCCTTTTATTTTCGATGACACAAGGAAACAATAAATAAATAAATAAATAAATAAATAAGAGAGAAAAGGATTAAATGCTGAGGTCACCATTTTCTCCTTTTAGCAATACTTTGATATCTCATGATAATTAAAAAAAAATGCCCAATCTTAATTTTATCGCCTGCAACTCATAATGATACAGTATTATATCAAAACTGTTCGATAAATGCCCATAACGATCTTTATGCACTCTCAACTCTTTCCCAAATAGCACAAAATTAGAGTTCAATTTTAACAGCCGCTACAGATAACAAAGGGATGCTGATAAAAAAGGGATTCTCTATATGTCGCGGAAAATATTGAAACAAAAGGTGATCACGTCGATTATCAGCATATTAATATTTTGTCTCAATGTTTTTACCAAGCCTTTTCTGTTTTGAGAAAACCAACACACATAGATTGTATTTCTTTTTCACTTCACTTTTTTAACTCTCACGCGCTAATGCGATTATAGTAAAAGTAGAAACTGATTTAGACAGACAATTTCTTCCTTCCATACATGACATTGTTTCCTACCCAAAGAGACAAAAAATAAATTCCATACACTTGCTATTTTCGTCTGCAACATTTTTAAATTTAGACCAGTCTAAATTCTTAGCGTTTGCCTTGGTAATGGGTAGGATGAAACCCTGTGAATTGAAACAATGCCTGTTTCGAACGGCAGAGAATATCGCATTTTAGGAGCAGCACTAATGAACACGCAATCTTGATAATTATGTTTTAGCACGGCGTTTGGATAAAGATTTGTTTGTCATCAAATTTTGCATAATCTTTGAATGACCTGACGGTACAAATTAAGTAGAAGTTGTTCGGTCCTGGTTCAATCTCAGAATCCACTTTCGTTTTCAATTTGATTTCCTCGGAAAAACAAATATATATTATAATGTTTTATGGGTTACTAAGTTAACATTGCAATGGTAAGCTACACACAACATGATTTTGAAGCGATATTCCATAAACCTTAACCCATTACCGGACGGCAAAATTTTGGACTGTTCCAATTTGAAAGTGTCGAAGAAGTCAATTACACGCCCATGAAAGTTTAGAAATCTTTCAATTTTGTGTTGGAAAGCATTGTAAAAAAATGAAGAAATTGCTTGCTGCATGCAATTTCTTCATTTTCCACAATATTTTCCCCTGGATTTTGCTTGAGGTGCGTCAAAAAGCGTCACTGTATGGGAAAGGGTTAATATCAGATCACTCGATTATCGATAAATGACGCAGTTGTCAATGTAGACAGGTTCGACTATTTCGTATCCAAGGATACAGAATCTAAGGGAAGTAATTGATGCGGCGAATTTTGTGTATTGGTAAAATCGATAATTTGGCTGCTGGTTTGCAATGGGTTAATGCTTTCCTTAACGTAATAACTTTGCTTGTAATGTTTTTAAACCATCTCCGAGCGATTTATAAGGATGAACTGCGAAATCGTAAATTTTTTAAGGTTCTCCTTTAAATGTTTCGTGCCAATATGTTTCGCTACCATATTTTCAATAATATAACACGTCATTACAATTTACCATTTTCGGCGGTAAACGTGTATTTATTATGCGAACCTGATTTCCTCAAGATGGAAATCGATTATTTAGAGCAAGACAGTCGTAATTGTGTATGCAGTTACCACTGTTTTGCGTCATTTTATTCACGCGTAGCTGATAAAAATTGCTGTAATTCATATATGACCTATAAATTTTCTGAATTATTACCAGGACATGTTGCTTAATACAATGAGGGAGTTTTATCAAATTCTATTATGTAAAACTTGAAATATTTCCAAAAATATACAAATTTAACCATCAAACACCCAAGCTTCGTTGATCTAACCGAACACGTGAGCATGCTGTTTTATACATTTACGCGTTTATAATAGCACATATTTTGGGTTTTCTGTTCTTATCAAATGTAAGACGTTACTTTAACTCCGTTTTCGGGACAAAACGATTAATATGCAGCATTTTATTAGCATTTTAGTGACCTTGGCAAGCGCGGATCCAGACCTTATTTTTCCAGGGGGGTTACCGATCTTTAACTTCCCTTTTTCGCCAAATTTCAGGGGGGGGGGGGGGTCAGGCCCCTGACCATCCCTGGATTCATGCAGATACTTGTCATACCATGAAGGACTAAGTATAACAATGGTTTGTCGTGGCACACATGGAAGAATGGCGCAGCTTATATGGGGCATAACCAGCAATCTTTTTAATAACCCCTTTTTTCGCCAAATTCCAGGGGGGGGGTCATGACCCCCTGACCCCCCCCCCCCCCCCCTCTGGATCCGCGCATGCTTGGACTGGTGAAAGAACTTTTTTTCGCTGTAGGGATATGTGATTCGAATACCTATAAAATTCAAACAAGATCGCTGACCATCCATTTTTATTTTATTTTTCAATTGGTAATAACATGTAATTACAATATACAAAATATAAATACATGTAAATTCTATTATTGGGAATAAATTTAGGAAACTGGAGCATTCCCCCTTAAGGCAGTCTATCCCTAATGAGATTTGCGTGACGTCGGAATTATTCCTGCGACGTCGAAAACATTCGGCGAATGAAAGGTTTTGAAAAAAAAATGAGTTGAATGAAGAAATTGCTTGTGCCAAAATATCTTTACCCAAAAATCTATACTTCCATTCAGCTGAAGTTGTCGTCTGCAACATCTTTGAATTTGGACCAGCCCTAAATTTTGTTGTCTAGTAATGGGTTAATCCAGTGACCTTTCCACACATGGAACAATGACCAGACCAACAAATTCATGTCTGAAAAACGGAATCCGCCCTCGCCTTAAACAGATCTGGTTTTGGCACTTCTAGTCGTGGGTGAAACATTATTACTTTCCCTTTTTGCCCATTTCCCAACAAAGGACCTTGTTTTAACGTCCCTAATAAAAAGGATTTTCATGTGTTTTTGTTATTTGTGCCATTTTATACAAACTCATCCGATGCGAGTCCTAAATACTGTGACTTCCGCTCACGAGCTAGTAGTATTTCCGTATATGGTACGACGACTAGGCCAAACATTATCGAAAAGTCTAAAATAAATACCGCCAACGACAGACACATAACTGTTTTGACACTTGTATTTGAGGGTAAGTCATGTCTTTTCTGGCCGTAACATCCGGTTTCAGACATCCGGTCACGATCTAGTAACATTTTCATATATACAGAACAATGACCGGATCAAAACATTAAACAGTCTGAAAATGAATACCACCCTCAACAAAAACTTAATTTGGTCTTGATACAAATGACTCTTTTTACGTCCAACTCCAATAGACATGAAACACGAATGGCCTTTATATTATCTACCATTTCCCACAGTCACGGTGGAGATTGTGCATGATCGGATGGATAACGATAACGAATGCGGACAAATTTGCCTCGCTTCAGGTAAGAAATTGTGCAATAATTTTCTTATTTCTGCGTCAATTTTCAAGCGGTTTGTCGCATTACTGAGCTCTTTCCTGAAATATATGACTTGTTTGAAGAATCTTTGTACTTTGTCCAAAACTTGATGCCAACCGACCAGAAAAACAACAAAAAATCCAGGTTACGAGGTTCTTGTTGAAAAGCGACGACATGGGTTCGACACAACAAGTTCGATTCGTGCTCAGAGGTATACGCAACTTGTGAGTGCAAATCTGTAGGCCTACATGAGAAAACAACAACAACAAAAAAGATGTGGACCTGCCACCATCAGTAAAACATATTTCTGGTTTTGACACTTCGTGTTGTATTCGTGAGGGAAGAACCGTATGGTTTTGACAGACAAATGTTGCAGTTCGAATGACCGATGTTGGGAGTAGGTGGCAAAATAATTTCACCGAACAACCCCTGGTCTTGCTAAGTCCAATAAAGAAGACTTTGGAAACCGTCGAGGGAAAAGAAGGAAATGCTGAATTAGATGTTTTTTCTTAACAAAGGTTTTGTCGTCAGTAGTATATTTCCTTTTTAAATTTTGAATTCGGGAAAAGGGTTAAGGCAACACGAAAAGTAGCATGGCATTTACTATATAAGGAGATTTGACCGTGTCAGAAGCTTTAACCCTGCCCCAAACAAGACGTCCCTTATCGATGAGATTTGGGAGAACAACGAAACAAAAGAAGAAACTGCTGATAACCAGCAGTTTCTCCTTTTGTCTCAATATTTTCTGTGCCATATTGTACACAAATCTTATCTTAAATAACATCCATTTTGTCATTCGTGGTTGTTTTTGAAGTGGATCACCCCGAAATTTTGCCATTTTGGAAAGGGCCAAGCTTGATTAATTAGAAACCACCTACAACTTGTAATTATGTGACGACTTAGGCTCAGCACTACAATGATAGGGAACGATTTTATTTAGTAAACCGTGACGCAATTTCGGACAAACAATAGTATTTCGTCGACTTGATTATAAAACCAACGTGATTCCAAACTACAGCTTTATTATAGCCTTATACATGAATAAAGATAGATTTACAACCCTGACGATTTATAAGGTAAAACCGGTAGAACCAGTGTATCGTCGCTTTTCAGCAAAAACCTCGTATCTGCAGCTTGTTTTAAGCTGCAGATACGAGGTTTTTTAAGAAAAGCAGCGATATCTTTATACACAAGATTTATTCCTATTTTGTTTACATCTCCGTTGTCCTGCTATGCATGGAACTTTCCCACTTTGGTATAGTTTTCTACCAGCGCTTCAATTAAAAATATATGAAAAGTTATATCGCTGAATTTCTTCAACCCCCACCCCCTAAATACAGCTTTAAAGGGACATTTCATTCCAATTTCAATTTTTTAAAGTATTTCTTGATGCCAAGATTGGTTATTCTAATGAGTATAAATACTATTGGTTTTTTGAAGTTGTTGACAATAAACGAGAAACACGCAGTTATAGTCTAGGAGGTAGATGAGGTTTAATTGCGGTAAAAGCACCATACAACTTTTAGACTGATTCTTGTAGCAAATTATCTCAGGAGTTCGAAAATGCGCGTCTGACGCGCATCCGCCTAGATATAAGGGGAGTAAATTGAGGTTAAAGTTGTCTGCCCTTGGATTTTTAAGCCAAAAATGGAAATCTTACTAGGCATTTCTTTCAAGGCATTGAGTTATTACAAATGGTTTAAAATTGGTAAATATATGCATATATCATCTCCATACATATTTTGATGATGTTTAATGAATGTTTTTGATCCATA
The DNA here is from genome assembly GCA_963680895.1 of Fragum sueziense. NCBI lineage: Eukaryota > Metazoa > Mollusca > Bivalvia > Cardiida > Cardiidae > Fragum > Fragum sueziense. The sequence goes on from CAVMGG010000315.1 coordinate 92,452, forward strand.
AAAATCCAAGATGGCCGCCAGAATGTCTATTTTTAGTAACAAAAAGGTGTTTTTTTTAAAACAAGATTTTTTCTGGGATGCATAATACACTGATATGAATTTTTTTGCCATGTGTTTAATAGATAAAAACTAGGAAATTGTCTCAGGAGTTCGGAAATGCGCGTCTGACGCGCATCCGCCTAGGTATAAGGGGAGAAAATTGAGGTTAAAGTTGTCTGCCCTTGGATTTTAAGCCAAAATGGAAATCTTGCTAGGCATTACTTTTAAAGCATCGATTTATTACAAATGGTTTTTAATTGGGAAATATATGCACAATTCATCTCCATACATATTTTAAAGATGTTTCATAAAAGTTTTTGGTTCATAAAAATCCAAGATGGCTGCCAGAATGTCTATTTTTAGTAACAAAAGGGTCTTTTTTGTAATAAGCTTTTTTTCTGGGACGCATGTATGTTGATATGAATTTTTATGCACGAATTTAATAAATATTAACCAATTGAAACTTAGCAAATTAGGAAAAATAAAGTTTTGGATAGTTTTGAAACGGATTTTTAAGCTTAAATTGCATTTTCATGTCCTGAGAATTTTGCGAAAAGCATTTCGATGCATTCCTTTTAAGGCACTGATTCATTACAACTGGCATTTAATTGCAAAAATATGCACATTTCATTCCCATTCATATTTCAATCATGTTTAATGAAAGATTTTGATCCATAAAAATCCAAGATGGCCGCCATAATATATACTTTTAGTAACAAAAACATCTTTTTTGAAATAAGATTTTTTTCTGAGACACATAATTATATATGCTAATATGAATTTTTATGAATGTATTCGATAAATATTGACTAATTGTAACAAAGAAAAGTAAGGAAAATAAGTTTTGGATAGTAGGAAAATAAGTTTCGGATAGTGTTCTAAACAAAGTTTTCAGCTTAAATTGCATCTACATAATCCTGAAGATTTTGCCAAAAGTTTTTCGAGCCATAGATTAAACACATTTACAAACAGAGTTATTCTTTTCATTATACGTGTGTATTATACATTTTATATGCATTTCACATAATCACTTAGTACGGATACTTATAACCATCAAGAATTATGTAAAGCCAACATGAATGCCAAGATGGCCACCATTTCATGAATTCCGTTGTATAAATGGGCTTACTCAATGGAAGTTTTCCTCATCATACAAAATCGCATTTTGTTGGTGCAGGTCTGCATGTTATTGCTTCATTCACAATTAAAAACAACAAATTCGAGAAGCAGTGAGTCCAATAGAATTCTGTATTTCGTCGCTTTTCTGCAAAATCCTCGTGTCTGCAGCTTGTTTTAAGCTGCAGATACGAGGTTTTTGAAGAAAAGCAGCTATTTGTTACACAGAACCTTGGTATATTACCTTTCCTAGGATGTGGCCCCTATGAAGTTTTAAAATGTACACTGTATCCTATAACCTTTATAACATTATTTCTTTCTGTTTCCCAGGTACACACGATATCTGTTTTAATGCTGTAAAATTTGAAAGACATAAAAGGAG